>JANDJZ010000181.1:0-84045 GCA_027943245.1 Acanthamoeba sp. SK_2022b
CCCCGGGCGATCAGGCACGGCTGGTCATTCCGCTGGCGAGCGTGAAGGCTTTTCTCGTGGACGCACAGAAGAACACCGGCAAGAAGTGCGTATCCCCTCCCCGTTTCGGTGGGAACACCACACATTCACAACAACAACAACAACAACAACAAAAAAAACAAAAAACAAAAAACAAAAAAAAAAAAAAAACAAAAACAAATTACATCATCTTTAATGTCTCGCTTCGGTGTCGACGTTTTCGGTGGTGCGCCCAGGCATTCGTTCGGTCTGCAGTGCAAGGACGACAGGATCTACTACTTGGCTACGAGGAGCGCCGAGGAGCTGCTGCCGTGGCTGCAGGGCGTGCGGAAGGAGCTGCGGCGGATGGCCGAGACCTCGCCGTCGGCCGTAAAGGAGATCGTGCCCACGGCCGAGCCCACCAACACGACGCCCGATACCAAGAAGGCCAAGGAGCGCAGCAAGCGCGACGAGAGCAAGCCGAGGGAGAAGAAAAAGTTCACGCCCGAGAAGTCCAAGGAGGGCAAGACCAAGGACCGCAACGGCACCTTCTCCGGCCTCTTTGCCAAACTCAGCTCCATCGCGGCGGGCTCGGGTGACGACAAGGTAACCTTGCAACCCGCCCCCGTGTGTGTGTGTGTGTGTGTGTGTGTGTGTGTGTGTGTGTGTGTGTGTGTGTGTGTGTGTGGCGGCGTCTGACGGCGGTTGGGGCGTGCCAGGCGTATAAGGCGCTGGACGAGGAGTTCCTGAAGCAGATGAAGGAGAGCGGTGGCGAAGAGGACAAGGCGCCAACGCAGCAGCAGCTCGACTCGCAGAAGGTCCATATATTCAGTCACATGAACAAGGTCTTCAGGTACGGATGGCCCGCCGGCCCGCCGCGCTACCTGTGTGACCCTAATGGTCCCGGGCGTCGGGCTCACCCCTCCCGTGACGTGCACGCGGTGTGATACGCAAGCCTCTATGCGCATCCGTTGGGCAAGCTCGTGATCGACTTCACGGACGAGTTCGTGCGACACAAGGACCGCATCCTGTCGGCTAGGCCATCGACCGCCCTGGCCAAGATCACGCAGGAGATCCAGACATTCCTCGGTACTCGGCCGCTTCTTCCGTTTGGTCACCAAGTCGCTTCGGCAGCTCGCTCATTAGCCCACCCCCCGCCATTTCATACGCGCCAGACCGGCTGCTTGTGACGGTGGAGCACTACTACGGCGGAGAGATGGCGCACGTGGAGCAGTTTGGGCACACCGCGCGCCTGGCCGCGGAGCACTGCGTCTTCTCGTTGCTCTACGACATCGTCTACCCCGTGTACACCAAGAGGGTACCCTCCTCCCTATGCGTGCGTCGTGCGTGTGGACCGGACGCTAATGCGGTAGGTCCACTCGACAATCGCAGTACATTGCCGAGGATCGCAAGTTCACGCAGAAGATGGCCGAGTTCGCCGACATCACCACGCCTGATCTGATCGACAACCCCAAGTTTTGGCTACTCGATGACAAGAAGGGTAAACCGCACCCGCACGCACCATGACTCGTGCAAACACTGGCGCCCACTCGCGCTCTCCTGACTTTGATCTACGACCACCGTCCTTTCTCCGTTGTTGCAGGCGAAGAGACTCGATCGGGAAGTGAGCCCTACCAAAAGGCGATCAACATGATGGCCGCCATCACCGAGCTGGCCACGCCCGTTGGTACGCGCCCTAATGCATCACTCTGGCGAGTCGACGTTCGCCAACAAAGCTTTGGGGGGGGGGTGAACAATACTACCGCGAGCAGCGAAGCTCAACTGTTTGGTCGACACCAGTCGCATCATCTGCGGCTGCGTGAACGAGTACTGGAGCAAGCGCGATCCTACTGGATCGGAAATCGCCGTGTACGTCTCTTGTCCGCTCTCTCGCTCGCTCGCTCCCCCTCTTTGAACTAACCTTGGGAGTGGATCGATCCACTGCTAGCTCCTGCGACGACCTCTTGCCGATCCTCCTGTACGTGGTCATCAAGAGCAAGCTCGCGACCATCCACACCGAGAGCATGTACATGCAGGACTTCATCGGTACGGCCGTACTTCGCCTCTCCTCTCCGTCCACCGCACACGCACGCGCAGCCCTGTGACTTTGACGCGCGTCGCGGTCTATAGGTGAGCGGGAGCAGATGCAGATCGAGGGCTATTCGTTGGCCACCTTCCAGGCGGCCTCTGCTGCGCTGCTGTGCCTGGAGCGGGATTCGCTGCGCAAGGAGGCCAGATCGGACGAGGCCGCGACGCCCACATCGGCGGTGGCCCCTGGTGGCGGCAGCTCGAACTCGAGCCCACCGTCGGTCCCGTCGGTCCCCTCCACGCCGGCCTCGCCCCCGCAGTCCTCCTTGGCGGCGCAAGCGCACGCCGGTGGTGTCGCGTCAGAGATGTCATCGACTGCCGCCGGGAACGGCGCGCAGTCGCGCGCCCACCGCGCGAGGCGAGCATCGTGGATCAGCTCGGTGCTGGCCCAGCAGGCCGCCGTTCCGTTGCAACCCGTTGTGGGCCACCGAGCCGGAATGGGCGAAGAGGAGGAAGAGGAGGGCGATGACGATTGGACGTTCTTCAAGGGTACCGCCGCAGGCTCGACGCCTCCCGTAGCGCCCAGCGCGCTGCTACGCCGACCGAGCAGTGCCGAGGAGGAAGACTTCATCGACTCCTTCCGACCACCACCGCCCTCGCAGGTCACTGGCAGCACCAGGTCGGCTAAGAATCTGCTCATTGATTGGGGAGACAGCGATGGCAATGCGGGGCAGGCCAACAGCGCTGGCGACTCACTGACGACGGAGGAGAAGAGCGCAACGCGCGATGGAGAGGGAGCGGAGGAGCTCGGGAGTGACGATCCGACGACGAGCGACGGAGAGGAGGCAAACCAGAGCCATCTGACGAAGGCGGAGACTGAGGAAGCCTTGCCCACAAACACGAGCACACCCGTGAGCGTGCCGTGAGTGGTTCCTTTGAAAAGAATTCGTCGGTTGATGGTTGGCCACTTTAATGGGTGAGGACCCTTGCATACCTCCTCACAAGGAATGCATTCCTCGCGTACCTTTTCGTTCTTGCTGAAATGTACACCCTCTTGTGGCCCACATCAAACAAAGATAGAGGAGATCAGGGACAGAAGAGAGAATGGTGACACCAGCGAGGCCGCGCCCGTCACGGTGCCAGAGCCATCATGACTACCGGGGGCGGTGGCCATGATGACGTCGAGCTTGTCCGTGCCCACGGAGGAGTATTTGCCGGGCACGTCGCCCGGAGTGATGAAGACGGCGTTGTTAGCGGAGGCGAGCGCCTCGCCGTGCGCCGAGTTTCTAGCACCGCCGTTCAGGGTCGTGTTATACCAGGTGTTGGACTTGACGTGGTAGATGTCTATCAAGTTGGACGGCGTGCGGGCTGAAACTCCTTGAAATCCTTGGTAGGTTGTGGCCGCCTGGGTGGAGCCAACAGCGAAGAAGATGAAGTCCTCAGTTGCCACTGCGGTCATGTAGCCTACAGTTGTTCGCAGCCGTGTGAGTAGTGATGGCTGGGCTTGAAGCATATGAGAGAGGTGCATGTACCTCGGGGACCGCTTGGAAGTGCGGTCGTGGTGCGTTTTCCGGTGACCACGTCGAAGATATCTACTTGGTCGGTGAAGATGGCCAATCCCTTGTCCTTGTTGATGCCCGAGATGCCGCCAGCGATGACGACCTTGCCCTGGGCATACGCTCCTGCCGCATAAACGCGGCCGACAGAAAGGCCAAATGAAGCGGCCTTGGCCTGTGGCCAGTTCACCACCGTTAGGAAGAGTCCGCCAGTAGAGTAGCACAAAGAGATGCCGAACCTGGATGTTACCGTTCTTGCCCACTGAGACGACGTCGATTGTGGTGAGGAATGTATCACCATCCATTCCGCCAACGAACCAGGCCGAGTCAGGCAATGTGATTCCAACCAAACCAGCCCTTGCTTGGCTCAACGTGAAGGATTGCGTGATGCTGTCGTTGGCCCTGATGGCCACGCCGACTGCGACCAGGGTGAAAGAAGTCTTAGTTGGCCATGTACATAGAGATTTCAGAAGGATGGTGGTACCATCGCTGACCGTGTACTTCTGGCCACCAGCGAAAGCTGCCCACGTGGCGCCAACCGCAGCGCCAGCGGTATCGAAGGGACCGTCGGGCTAGTTGAAGTTTGTCTTAATGTCAATGTCCTCCCCAGCGGTCCAAATGCTGCAGTTGTCCCTGCTAATCGTGTACTGCGTCACCACTCTAGCCTTCTCGGGCAGAGCAAAGACCCTGTTTTGCGCACGTGTGAGTGCCCCCTCCTGTAAGGTGCGTTGTGTAAGAGTGAGTCACGCACTTGTAACCGTTTCCAGGTGCAATGGTCAAGTCTTGCGCCGCATACTGGAAGCCAGCGCCGACAATTGGGGAAGTGGTAAAGGTGCCAGCATCGACGTCAATGTGGAGCAGGCGAGAGTTGTTGGGGGCAGCAAGCAACGCTGGCACGTTGCCGCACACGATTGCAGAACTGTAACTCGCAGCGGAGCCGACCTTCAGAGCGAAGTTGTGAGCGGAGATCTCCCCGGAGGCCAGAGAGCAGGCGGTGGCTAGCAAGAAGGTAAGGGTGGCGAGTATGGCTAAGCACTTCATGGTCGAGTGTTTGGTGATGCCCTGCGGTGCCTTCTTTTTATACCCACCGCCCACCCCGATCACCTGTTCGCCCTGAAACTCCGCCCTGCTACACGTTTACCATTGGTGCCAACCTCATGTTGTTGATAGCGCCAGGTTACTGGGATAACCAGGATAGGGAGGTTACCATGTTCTTACAATTGCTGCGTGATCGTTGTTGCAGGTGCTGCAAAGTTACTGGGCTAACCAGGTTCAAGCATTGCCAAGTCGCCTGCAACTACTGCGGTCGAGCAACGTGGTGCGCCAATGGGACGATTCAAAAAGCCGGCCAATCAGGCACAATCTTTGTCACGAAAAAACAGGGGACTTCATTTTGTGCGTAGGAAACAGAGCAAGAAACCATGTTTTCAAAGAGATTTTGTTATCTTTATCTTTAAGGACGCAGTATGGCCCATGCTGAGCATGCAGGTTAGTTGTGTGTGTGTGTGTGTGTGTGTGTGTGTGTGTGTGTGTGTGTGTGTGTGTGTGTGTGTGTGTGTGTGTGTGTGTGTGTGTGTGTGTGTGTGTGTGTGTGTGTGTGTGTGTGTGTGTGTGTGTGTGTGTGTGTGTGTGTGTGTGTGTGTGTGTGTGTGTGTGTGTGTGTGTGTGTGTGTGTGTGTGTGTGTGTGTGTGTGTGTGTGTGTGTGTGTGTGTGTGTGTGTGTGTGTGTGTGTGTGTGTGTGTGTGTGTGTGTGTGCAGGTGTGTGTACACTGGCTTCAGTGTCCAAGGGGTGGTGCTGGATGGAATCGCACCTGCAGCAGTCACTCCTGCCCATAAGTGGGGTAGGCCAAGGAAGACAATGGAAATTTCAGCTTCTCCATCAAAGAAGCCTCAAGGCAGTGTCACCTCTGCCTCCACCACCACCACCACCACCACCACCTGACCACCACCACCACCACGCAACCACTACCACTGCAGCACAAGCAACACCTTCCTTCACTTCTCTCTCTGCCTTTGCTTCATGATTGCTGCCACCCACGCTCACAACTGCACCTGCACCAGCAATGCCCAGACCGCAGAGACCGCCTGCACTCCAGTTGCTGCCATCTCCAGCTCCCACACCATCATTGCTCCACTGCACCATCTCCTCATCAACCCTCTCCTGCCTCCAGCAGCAACAACCGCAGTACGTGGCTGCAGTCCCCACCATCTCCTCCTCCACCACCACTGCACACTTGCCACTTCTCCACTGCTATCTCAGATTCACTGCTCTCCTTGGCCTTGGTGTGGATGAGTTGCTTCATACACTTCTTATAGGGATGGCCCTTGTAGCAGTCAGCCACAGACTCACAAATCTCTGTTTGCATGACTTTGAAGTGGCCACTTTGGCTAGGACGTTCTGGCCAAGGCAAATGTCCTTTTAGAGGGACCCAAGTGTTTTCTTGTCCAGCAGGTGGCACTGGGCGGTGTGAGCTTCTTGGTAGGCCTCCATGTAGGCATGAAGCTGTTCCTCCACACTGTGCCAGTAGTTGGTCAAAATATTCCAGAAGTCCTCTGCAAGAAAGGTGGAGGAGAGTGATAGAATGAACCCAATGCACATTGGGTTGGAAAAACAACATTTCATCATGAAGTCAGAATGCATTTGCAAAAAAGCTGTAAAAGTGAACCCAATGCACATTGGGACAAACAGGGTGTGTACTTTTGCTAGTTGCTTCTGAGCATGTCAAGCGTAATGAGAGTCTTGCTGCTTGGAGCGTCAGTGTTGCACTTGTGGATGGTAAACCAATGCGCATTGGGTCAGGTGTGATACACATAACTAAAATTCAGCAACCACAGAACCCAATGCGCATCAGGTTCAATAAGGACATATATTGGGAGACCTACTCTATGACGCCAGGATGCTTGGTGAGGCTGTCAAACATGGTAAAGTACTTGCTCAGGGTGCCTTCTGCCCTTCTTGCATGCACTGTGAAAATGGATTTGTTAACACTGTTAGAAGCTGTTTCATTCTTAGTGCTACATACCAAGAACTCCAAAAGAGCTTTGTAGTTTGTAGGTTGGCCATGTGGTTTGAAGTGAGGCAAGCAGCTGGTCTTGTAGTAGTTGAACGCCTATTCAAAGGCGTTCAGGATGACTGAGCCGTGCACAATGACGAAGTTTTCAAAACCACAGATTCGGTTGAGAATGAGCCAGTTGAGGTGTCCCTCCACCTCTGAGCGTACAGTGTAGTAGTTGTCCCACAGCTCACGTCCAACAAGGCGCCAAACCACAACTCAATGGTTACAGTCCAGAGCCTCTGGATGTGATGTGAAATGAGGCGTGGTTTCAACCCAATGTGCATTGGGGTCAAATCCACACTATTGAGACAAGCACTAACATACTGAATTTGTGAGTCCTCCTGGTTGACCCACTCATCAGCATTGAGGAAACATATTATGAAAGGCTTGGTGGTAACAAAGCCGCCCACCAACAGCACCTTGCAATAAATGACAAACTCCTGGCACCATGACACTGCAGTGACACTCTGAACCACAACACCGGGTGTTGTAATGATGAGCACATGCCAAGGTTGCAAGTGAACAAAAGCTGTGGCGTACCAAACATGGCGCACTTGCTGACCTGCAGGCTGCCTTGGTTGTGTTGACACAGCCATTGGGCGTGGAGCTCTGCAGGGTCAACCTTGGAGAATGTCATGTTGGGGTCGCTCAGGTCAAAAATTGAAGTATGGATGAATCATGGCACTGATGCACATAGGTGCCATTACAGATTAGTATTATATAACATTGTTGATATATGGCACCAATGTGCATTGGTTTGCTAAGGGTTCTATCAAATCTAAGAAGATTGGTAGAAATATGTACAACAACACAAATAAACACAATACTTTCTAAAAGTGATATCTGAACCTGATGTGCATTGGGACTTGGCCATACCTAGCTCTGCATCACTGAGGGTGAGCAGTTGGGATGCTCTTGCATGCTGCTCCATGTGGCCATGGTCAAAAGGCGTCACTTAGGGTGCAATGTGCTTCATCTGCCTATGTTTCTCCACTGGAACCTCATTGTCAATGATGATGACGTTGTGTTGCCTTCTGGCGGGTGACCCTGGCAACCTCCTCTTCTTCTTCCTTCTCCTCCTCCGCAGCCTCCTCCTCCACCTCAGCTTGCAGCACTCTCTTCCATTTTAGGGGCTTCACAGGCTTTCATGGCACAGATGGGCCTGCTTCTGCTGACCCAATGCACATTGGGGCATCTTGGCTTGCCATGCCAAACAGGGTTTCCTCCAGCTTCCATGGCATCAACAGGCTGGCCTGAGCTGACCTGATGTGCATCAGGTCATCCTTGCCTGATTCAATAGACAAGGTGTCCTCCTGCATGATGTGCACAGGAGGTTTGTTAGCTGTCTTGATAAGTTGATTTGTGGATGAACTGATGTGCATTGGTACCTCATCAGACTTCTTTGCATCCTCCTCTCCCTACTCTGCCTCCTTCAGATCAACCTCCATCTCTCCCTTGGCCTCCCCATCCATGTGCAGCAGCTCCCCTGGTCTGCCTGCTGTGTCTTGTTCTCCCTGGGCTCCCCTGCAGAACTGGACTGATGCACATCAGGTTCACCTAGGATTTTGTTGAGCTCTGCATCCAGGTCAACCTCTTTCTCCTCCCTGGCAGTCATTTCCAAGTACTTCTTCAAAGTACACAGGCACTCCTGCTTGGTGTTGTGTTTGTCAATCATCCACATCTCAACCCCAATGTGCATTGGGTTCTGGTCAAGTTTTCAGGAATATGCAGATCATTTAACAAAGTTTGTTTGCTTTAATTCATATTGTGCCCTTTGATTAAACAACGATCTCTTTGCGCACATTGGTTCTGAAACTGATTTTTTAATTGGGCTAACCTGAGCTTAACAAACTCAATTCCACCCAATGGCATTTACTCTCTGACTGTTGCTCAATGTTCATTAACAAGCCCAACCATTTCTAAAATTTTCGTGTAGTGAGAGTGCAGTCACCATAAACAAAACAATATCCTGAGCTTGCATGAAGAGGAACAACCAGGGGGGAGGCACCACCCAGAAGAAGAAGAAGCAGCGCAAAGCTAAGGAAGTGCCCTGGATGTAAGAACACCCACTAGTACAAGCAATAGTGCAATTCTTTAAAGTCATTTTTTTTATAGGTGGGCAGAGAGAGCAGACCATCTCATGGACCATGGCTGGATAGCAGTCCAAACTCCTCTTCTCAAGCATGTCATAAAGTGTGAGGAACAAGCTGTATGTGTCAACATCCCTCACTCTGTGTCCCCTCACCAGCTCTTTGACCTTCTTTGGACCCACAAAATTCACACCCACATCCTCATGGCTACAGTCAACCAACTACACAGCTCCACAGCAATGACCATTCTACCTGAGATCAGCAAGTACTGGGGAATGGTCTGCATCTTTGCAGTCTATGGAGGACACTTGATTCGGCAGTTCTTTGCCACAGGAGACCACTTGATCCAATATCCTGGTTGGCAACATTCTCTGGGCCAAGCACATTTCCTATTCATCGGCAACCACCTCTCCTACTCCATCCCAACCATCCATCAGCTTCTCCAAGCTTCTTTCTTTCATCATCTACTTCCTGGCACCCACTTGTGCGTTGATGAGATCTGGGTGAAGTTTAAGAACAGATCTTGTCCAGATCTCAAGTTCAACGAAGGCTGATCAATGGGCCATGGAGTTCATCTCTCTCCACGACCTGAGTGGCTACCTTCTGGCTTTCACTCCTCCTCACAGCACCAAAACACCATTCAAGGCTCTCATCTCCCTCAGCTGCAAAATCAGCTCCACAGGACATGTCCACCACATCATTGCTGACACAAGGTTCTCGGCCAAGGCGCTACTTCAGATGGGCCTACTGTGCACTCTTGCATGCCAAAAGGACCACCCTCAATATCTCTTCCAACATGGGCTGGGACACACCGAGGTCATGTTGAAGGGCAAGTTTGTCACAGCCACAACAAAAAGCAACAAAGCAGTCAACATCATCTCCATGAACTTCACCTTGTCAGAGCAAGCCCAAGCCTCAGCCAAGGAAAGAAGAGCTCTTCTCACACTCTACAATGATACCAAACGTCCAGCTGACCACTTCCAGCAGCTCTACACAGCCTTCCACATCAATCACCATCATCAACAGTGGGAAGCCAACCTCCTCACTGCTTGGTTCAAGTATGCAGTGACAAACACCTACATCATCCACAAACTGATGTCCTCCTCCCCTTTAACACATGAGAAGTTTGTTGAAGACCTGGGGATCTCACTCCTCTCTGCACCACATCAATAAATGTTGGTGTCTATTTCACCAGAAAATGGTTGGGCCTCAAGGAATCAAAATGGATCAGATCAAAAAGGATATATGATCTTGGTGGAAGATTTCCTGTCCACAACTCTGCTGGCCACATGAACACCAGTCCACCACCAACACACACTTGTGGCTAACTTCTTTTTTTGAGATTGTGGGTGACAGACTTCCTGATGGTGACATCCACCCCATTCCCTGTGCCAATCCTCACACTCATCCACTGTTCCCCTTCTTTCTTCTGTGCTATGCTGCAGCACATTCACTCACACTTTTCCTTTGTCAAGCTTCCTCGCAACTCTAGGCTTGGAAAATGTTCTGCTTGTATAGATTTTGCTCAGCAGCGATTGTGAGCAAGATCACCTGCTGCTGCAGCTGAGCTTCATGCACAACGCCAGCAGCATCTCAAGCTCTCTGCTGCTGAGTGTACTGCCTACAAGATCTGGTGTCAGCAGGCCAAGCAACAGCCAAGTTCCCACATGAGCTCATAATTGACTACTCCAATCCCATCTCCCTGCCTTCTCGCATGCCTGTTCCCAAGTCATGGATGCATTATGGAAACAGGTTCACATACTCATTTGGAGGACTCATTGATCATCACCAGGGAAGATCTACCTCCATCCTCAATCACAGTGGCCCAAGGATTCCAACCTCACAATCTCCAATCTCTTTTCCCATATCCATCATCGTATTCTCACCACTGATCCTTCCACTTGCCCCTCCATCCTCTATCTGCAGGCTGACAACTGTTGGTATGAAAACAAGAATGTGTTCATGCTGGGGTTCCTATCCTTGCTGGTGGCACTGGAAGAAGTTTATCTCAGCTTCATACCAGTTGGCCACACATTGATCAGCTTTTTCGATTGGACAGATCAAGCTAAAATAAGCATCTCTCCACACTCCAGTGTACGCTTCCACCCCTGAATGAATGATGCACTGATGTGCATCGGTTTGTGTCAACTAAAATTCAGACCTGATGTGCATTGGTGCTTGTGTATTGATTGTTGTGATGATTGCTCTCAGCCAAATGCAGGCCCTACTAGAACATGCCTATTCTAGGGAAGGCGCCGCTCCAACTTTTCATCACATCAACACTGTTTGGGATTGCCAAACAGCCCTCACCTCAACGGACGGCCTTGATGGACACTAAGTTCCACATGTGTTCCACTTCTTCAGGGATGCTGACCGTATCTGAGTGTTGAGAAATAAGGCAAATCAGACTGAAGGTGCATGGTCTGAACCTGTAAAGCTACTCAGATCAATTCCCAAAGGTTTACAAACAATCTTTTGATCTACCATTTTGTGGGTGAGCTCTCCTCAACAACACCAAAACAGGCGCTCCATACAAAATCCTTGCCCTTACCCTCTGATGTCATTCAAGACCTACATGACAACTGCCAGGAACCTCCATTCACTGCAGCTGAGCTTGGAGAATGGGCTAATATCTTTGAAATGCATGAAGCAAGCCTGTCATCATCAGACCCAGTCTGTTATACTATCTCCCCCCACACCCTCAACTTGCTGCGCCACAGGACAGCTCACTCACCCAACTGCAAACTCATGTGTGCCTTGTGCAGAGCAGAACTGCACCAACTGTAAAAAACTTCAACTTTGCCCCTGGCCTCTGGGTTGCTGTACACGAAACAACTGATGACTTCTGGATTGGCAAAATCATCTCAGTGCAGCACTGTTGTTTGCAAGTGCACTGGTGGATCTCCTCCAATGGTAGATGGAAAGATCAGCATGTGCCCCATGGTTCTGTTCTTGCATGTGGTTTTCCATTTGATGACAAAGCAGGGGTGTCTCAAGATACCCTGACTCTGATCATCTGAAATTTGTCATTACTCTTCACCTGTGAATAGACCATCATCTGGTGCTCCAGTCCACATGTACATGTAAAGTACCTTCAATCTTGCCATCATGTACACCATATTTAAAAAGTGACATTGTTACTATTTTCCAAACACTCCAGAATGAACTTTTGCTAGTTCCTTCTGGAAGCCACTTCAGGTAGTGGGCAAGAAGGTGCTTCATCTGCTCCCTGGTGAGAATTCTAAAGCTACCAGAATTGAGCAGGTCAAGTGTAATGAGAGTCTTGCCACTCACAGAGCATTGTTGTTGAGCTTGCAGATGTACCTGCATGGTGAACCAATACACATCAGGTCAGGCGTGAGACATAAAAAAATCAACAACCACAAACCCTCTGAGGTACGTTGAGAAAGTGGTCAAGGCCCAGGGTGCCCAGCCCTTCTGCATGCACATTCAGAAGTGCAACATACCAAGAACTCTGAAAGAGCATTGTAGTTTGTAGCTCAGCCACGTGGTTTGAAGCATGGCAAGCAGCCAGTCGGGTAGTTGAAGGCCTTTTCAAAGGCAACTGAGCCATGGGCATTTACAAAGTTTTCAAAACCACAGATACGGTCCTGAATGAGCCAGTTGAGGTGGTGTCCATCCACCTCAGAGTGGGCGGTGTAGTCCCACACCTCATGGCTGACAAGGCGTCAAACAACAACTCAATGGTTACAGTCCAGGGCCTCTGGATGTGGTGATGTGAAATGAGACCCAATGTGCATCAGGGACAAATCCACACTAATGTGACAAGTGCAAACATACCAAATTTGTCCAGGTCCTCCCAGTTGACCAGCAAGCATTTTTTATGGTAAAGGTGGTGCATGAGCACTGTGTATGTGTACGCGATGGTAGAGCAGAGAGAAATGGCAAGAAGACCATCACATGCCCACATGACCAGATGGCAGGCTTTTTTGTGGTGACAGAGGTGCGTGAGCATTGCATTCACATATGCAATGGCATGGCAAGCATAAACCCCAAGAAGGCCATCAGCACCACATGCTCATACAGGACCAGATGGCAGGTTGTGACGTGTGGTGAAGAGGAGCTGCATGAACACTGCACATGTGGACACTATGGTTGCAAGTAAGCGTGTGTGTGGTGAAGGAGGTGCACTGGCAAAACCTTGATGCCATGCCATCAATGAAGCAGCTCTCACCTGCATATGCATGACAGTGCAGCATCAAGAGGTGAAGGAGATGAAGAAAGAGAGCCATTGTGTTCTGTGTGCAAGCAGCAGCAGCATTTGGGTAGACAGCTGTCATGTTTCTTCAAGGTGCCACTGACAGTCACCAGTAACCAGCCACCATGCTGCAGAATTCATGAAATCTTGATGCTCATCACTGAGTAAGGGTGATGGGGACTGGATGACTGACCTTGTTGACTGCTTCTAACTAGACATCACTACTGAAACCACCATTACTGCTGTGACCTCCACAGTAGTGCACCAATGCACATTGGTTTGCTAAGGTGAGAAGTAGTGGGAGTGGGATAAACATAAGGAGTGAGGAGAGGGTGCTGTAAGTCATTGAAGTATGTGGTGATCTGCTGTAGTGCTGCATCATCAACAGACCGAGCAAGGAAGTGCATGGCCCAAGTTGAAAAATCCTTTGCTGGATATTCGTGGGTCAGGGGCTTGTGTGTGAAGGGCAGAAGGTACCAGTAGCTCTGGGTGAGGGCGGTGGGAAGCATCATGCTGAAGGTAGGATGAGCATCGTAGATGGTGTGGATGTGCTCTTCGGGGAGGTCTGGGAGGGTAATGCTGGTGGCAAGGTAGTGATAGAAGGATGAGTGGATGAGCACCTTGTTCTCCACAAGGATGTTGAGGCTGGCAGGAATGGCTCGAGAGTCTTCCCTGGTGACCGGTGGAAGAGGGATGTGGGAGAGGTAGCATGTTGGAGCAGAGAAGGGGGCAGGGGATGTCTCGCTGTCGGCGATGGGCTTCCAGATGGTGGAGAAAGGGCAGTTTGCATGGGTGAAGAGGAGGACGAAGAATCCACTGGTGTGGGGAGGGGCTGGTTCGTCAGAGGAGTAGGCAATCTTGGTGAAGTAGCAGGTGATTGTAGTGCGGTAGACCAGCTGGGAGTGGGAGTCAAGCTCGTTGATGGTGTTGGCGAGGTGCTGAGCACTGCTGGTGAGATAGATGCCGATTCCGAAGTCCTTAGAAAGACAGCTAGCCGCATTGTCAAGGTCAAGAGTGACATCACCTGTCGAGATGCCAAGGTCATGGATGTAGATGGAGACCTGAGGGAGGAGGGAGGTGTGGTTGGTGAGTTGAAGTTACTTCCAGCATTTCTGTGTTATTATATTATATGATCTGACGCGTGTCGGATTGGCAAGGTGTACAATATCAAGAGAGCATACCGGTTGCTTTTCGATCTCCAAGCGGGACTTTACCATCCGGGATACCACTTGCTGCAGATTCATGCTGTGTGTCTCAGCTCTCTTTGTGATTGCTCGCTTGGCAGCCTTTTTCTTTTCAAGCGCTTCAGCTTTCTCAGCTTCAGTCAGCTTGGAGGTCGTAGCCTTGGAAGGCCCTGAAAGGTGCAGGAGGTGTGGCTTAGATCAGAAAAAGTTGAATGACTTGGAGAGGAATAGGGTACCTGTTGTCGTAGTAGGCATAGGTGGAGTTGGAATTGGGGGCAGCTCTGTGGTAGTTTTGGTTGGAGAGGGAGGTTGGACTCGGAGTGGGGGTGAGAAGATCTCTTGGCTTTGAGTCTGCTCCAACTCCTCTTGCGCTTCTTCACCCAGGTGTTCAGGAGTTGAAGGAATGAACTCCTGTAATGGGCAGAGTTACAATCATTATCAGTGAGCAAATAACTCATTGATGTAATAAGTGGGTCACTTACCTGTGATAGTGGGGTGTATCCACCCTCTCCTGCACCTGTGGATATGCTCTGGCTGGCTTGTCTCAGAGCTCTTACAGGTAGCTCTTCCCCATGCACCCAGGTTGGGCAAGTGTACCACCTGTCTTGAATTTCAACAACTTCGTCTGCGTGCCAAGTCCACCTTGGAGGCTGAGGAGTATCATGCACGCCGGGCTGCTCACCTCAACTTAGCTGCATCTGAGCGACTTGCCTACAAGCGTCGAGCACACCTTGCCAGATCATGCCCCAGCCAGTTCAAGAGCCTTATCTTTGACTATTCAAATCCCATCCCCCTCCCCTCTCACCACCCCCTTCCCAAGAGTTGGATGCACTTTTCTCACCGCTACACTCTCTGTTTAGGTGGCCTGATTGATCATGCTACTGGCAAGCACTTGTTCCACCACCCCCAGTTTGCTTGGCCAAAGGACTCCAACCTCATCATCACCACCCTGTTTAACCACCTGTCTAACCACCTGGGTGCTTATGCCCCTGGCACTCCCCGACCTGACACACTCTATCTACAGGCTGACAACTGCTACGCTGAGAACAAAAACAGCTATGTCTTTGCTTTCCTGAGTGTGCTAACTGCTCTTGATATTTTTAAGGATATCTACTTCAGCTTCCTCATTGTTGGCCATACCCATGAGGACATTGATCAGCTCTTCTCTACTGTTCAAACCAAGTTCCGAGCAACAAGCATTCACACACCACGGTGTGTTTCCTGCTCTGAGTTGCTGCCCTCTATGCCTGATGATATGGAGACTCACCCCTTACCAACACCTCCTTCACAAACAGCCAACTTGAAACCTTCCTACGCTCAGCTTACTCTGAGGAAGGTCCACTGCCCAAGTTCAGTGCCCTGGAACAGGTTTGGGATTGGAAATCATGGCTCTCCAACCACATGCATGGACTCTCTGGCCATGCTTCCCTTCATGTGTTCCATTTCTATAAGAATGCTGATGGCCACCCAGAGATGCAGGATAAGCCTTACCACTCCCAAGGTGAATGGTCTACACCTTACCAGCTCCTGAGCTCACTGCCCATTGGTACTGCTGCCTCCTCTGCCATTAGGGTCCCCTTTTATTGCACCTCCTCATTCCCTTCTTACCTTCCCCACAGGTGTACCATGGACTCTTCCACCACAGGCTCCTGATGATGAGGTCACATCAGAGCTGTTCTCCCATTGCTCTGAGCCACTCTTCACCTCCACTGAGCTTGCTGAGTGGAAGGAACTCATTGCCCAGCACAAAACCAGTGCTCAGGACACACCCCATGCCATTCCCACCCTCTTTGATTCACTCACACCTCACACCTCTGCTGCTCAGATGACTGATAATGGGATCACTTGCTTTCAGACCCGTGTGCAAGTCTCTCAACGTCGACATCCACAGGATGCTCAGCACTTCACCTTCACCCCTGGCCTTTGGGTGGCCATTCGACCAAGTGAAGAGGAAACAATGGAGCAGTTCTGGATTGCCAAGATTACCAAGGTCAGCCGCACTCTTATCACTGTCAACTGGTGGCAACACCACAGGGATGTTTGGCAGGATCATGGCACCAGTAGCTCTGTATCCATGAATACTGTCCTTGCCTGTGGGTTCAACTTTGATCCAGAGAGAGGTGTTGACCCTGACACTCTCAAGAAAATATATGCCCACCTCTAGCTCTTCTTTCTCATCTCCTATCCCCACCAAAAGGTCTTTTTTTGGTCCATTTTGATAGTGCTGTACATTTTTCTATCCATTTGTGTCTCCAAAACTGTACATGCTCACAAAGACTTAGTGAAAAAGGGTCACTGTCCCCTTTTCATGAACACCAGGTTTTGTGTTCTATCCAACTTAAGTTTCAATGCTGGTGTGCAGACACCTACAGCATGGTGCTCACAACAAATCCCATTGAGATGGGTGGGCTGATTTCACTGCTCACACATGAGCACAGCCAGTAGCAACTTCTACAAATGGTCACACACTTTACCAAATGTGCGCTCCAAGACAGAAGGAGGAGTTCAACATAATGGTATGTTGTCTTCACATACACATACACATTGATATTGTCACCTTCATGTTGTTTTCTTTTATGTCTGCACCTATGTCTCCATCACATACACATACACAACCAACCAATGTTCTAATTTTCCATCACTACACATAGTGTTCCCTCCAGCACTCCATCATCTTCATCAGTCAAGCAAACAAGTTCTACACTTTCAACACCAACTGTGACCTTAGTCAAGAACCTCCAAACTGCAGGCCTATGAGAAAAACAGTGCCATCAAGAAGTGGAGCCCCTCATGGACACCTCTTGTTCCTCAAGGCATTCAACCAAGTACCACTTATATTCTCATTTACTAATCTATGTGAGGGAGCAGGTTACCACTTCTACAAGTACCTTCGGCAGGCCTATACAACTCCATTTTCCCTGAAAAGCAGTACTCAACTACCATCCACTTCATGGAACTCTGAAAAGCACAAGAAGCACCAGAAGAACAGCAGCAAGAAGGGAGAAGC
This sequence comes from Acanthamoeba sp. SK_2022b, assembly GCA_027943245.1. Taxonomy (NCBI): domain Eukaryota; phylum Discosea; order Longamoebia; family Acanthamoebidae; genus Acanthamoeba; species Acanthamoeba sp. SK_2022b. The sequence goes on from JANDJZ010000181.1 coordinate 17,139, forward strand.
ACAGCAGCAAGAAGGGAGAGGACTCCTTCCCCTTTAAGGGACAAGGGTGCTAGGGGAAGCAAGTCCCAAAAGCGCCATTCAACTTCCTTATCCTCCTCTTCCTACAAGCACCAAGATATAGGAGGATCTGTTCAACAAAGAAGAGCCTGAGGGAGTTGAGGACTTGGACCACAATGTTTAACTTGCACCTGGAAAAAAAACAGACTTTAGTAAGGTTCCTGATGCTGCAGATACATCAACAATTGTCCAGGTGGTGTGTGGGTGAGTTGTTAGTGTCATATCTTTCTGTTTGTCTGTTGTGGAGAGGGTTAACAGAGCCATTTTGCTGTGGGATTGGGTAAGGCGGGGTTTTCTGTTAGACTGATGGAAGGGCCTGGCTTGCTTTGGCTTAGAGAGCATGCTGGACTACAACCACACACATCTGCCAACAACCATCCACATAACCCTTCCCCCTACATCCTCATCCACAAGATTGACAGGAGCAACATCAAGGAAGCAACAACTAAGGCCAAACTACTCGCCTACACATCAAGGAGAGCCTCTTTGAGAGATCTCTCACCAGACTAAAAGAAGTGTAAAATGGTGACAGTGAGATTGGAGAGGGACCACTGGAGGTAACCAAGCAAGAGACCACTGCACTCAGGCTCCACTTCAAACTAGACCAACTACCAGCAGTGCAGGCCCACAGAATCATGCCTGGCATGCATGGCACAATGCTGGTGGCTGCTGGTAAGAATGGTTGCGTATCAACTCAGTGAAACTCAGTTTCCAGTGTGGTCAATGGTGGTGTTTTCTGTGGGTATGTTGGAGATGGTTATGCAATTTTAGGGAAGTTTTCTGTGGGGGGCTGTGCAGGTTTTTTGGAGTTGGGTGTAGGTTTCTTTGGGGATGTTTGGTTTGATGAGGAAGGCTTGTCCACCTTGTGGGTCAGCTGGGACATTGAGGGACATTACGAAGTTGGAGAGGGTGAGCTTCTTCTTAAGAGCGAGTGTGTTGAGGATCTGGAGGGCGAGGTGGTTGGGCAGTGTGTACTTGTCAAACGCGGGGCAAAGTATAGGTCCATTTCCTGTTCAGGTGTGATATTGTGTAGTAACCCATCCAGGGTTTTTTTTGTTTTTCTGTGTTTTTTTTCGTCTAGTTGTGCTTGTTTAGGTGAGTTGAATATGATCGTGTTAGTGAGGTTGTAGTGGAGTGTGTTGTGAGTAGAGTGGTGAGGTTGTTTGTTTTTCACAACTCCTGTTTCCTGGAGTGAAGCCTCAAAAGATTTGGAGAATCTTGGATGCCAAGTGCACACACATGAAAATTTACATTATTTATTGTGTATTAGCACGTTTTATTTGTTGTGGCCTGCTCTTGCTGTGTGCACACACATGCATGCACACACATGCATACACAATGTCAGCAACACCATGGCCACACAAACAAAAGGTGCAGAAGGCACATACCACTAGGACGTGTGCATGGTGGAGATGTGGTTAGCAAGCCTGCCTTGGTACACATAGCTCTGCCCACAGTGCAGGCACTGAAGACGAGGCCAATCTATGGACTGGTGGCAACACATGTGGTTAGCAGATGGCAGCATTGAATAGAGCATGTGCGTACCTGTCTGAACACTTGCTTGTGGATATCGTGGCTGGAGCGTGGCTGTGTTGGAGTGGCTGATGGCAAGGAAGATGATGGCGATGGTGATGACAACACAGATGATGATGATGACAATGGCAATGGCAATGGTGATGGCGATGGCGATGGTGGAAATGAAGGAGAGGGTGTGGTGAAGTATGGGGGTAGGGGCCAAAGCTGCAGAGGTTGCTGATTCTACAACCCCTTCTTCTCAGTGCAGATGTCTTCTGCCTCTGTCTTCTTGGGCTACCTCTGTACTTGCTCTTTCTTTATGTTGCTTTCTTCAGTTATGTTGTCTGACCTTCATCTTCATTCAGGGCACCTCACCTGTTTCTTCCCAACTCTCTGCTTGGGTCAAGGGTAAGGAGAAGGCCACTGAAACTGCCCCAGGAACTCCAACAAGTAAAGGTACTGTCCTTTGGTGATTGTTTTTTTTTTTTTTTTGAACCTTAATGATTATACTATTCAGGAACCTTGTGCTACAACTCCTGAGTCCACAAGTCTCCAAACAGTCATAAGATGAAGGCAGATGCAGCTTGGCTTTCCAAGTTTGCCCCTTCTTTTTCAGAGCAGTATTGCCTTCATTGCGCTCAGACACAGTTTCATGATATTCCAGTATGTCTTCCTCCACCATTTTGTTGCCTTATAGCTGCCAGCTTGTGTGTGCCAACATGTATCTTGTTTTTGAACTGATGCACATTGGTTTTTTTTGGGACAGATGTGCATTGGTTTTTTTGGGACTGATGCGCATTGGGTTTTCAGGACTGATGTGCATTGGGTTTTCTTTGCTCCATGCATCACCTCTTCCATCCCAATGCGCATTGGGATTTTTACTCATTCATTTTTTTGCTAACAGGTGACCATCTACCTCCACAATTGTGATTTACACTGGTGACTTGGAGCTCAATGTCAATGATGCTGCTGAGTGCCTCGACTTGAACCATGGCACTGGTTTCTACATCACCTCTTCGCCTGAACATCTTGCTAGAGCCATCAACAATCTTTTGTCTGGGTCCACTTCCCTCCTACTCTTCCATGTCATCCACTTCCACTACTCTCCCATCCTCTACACCAATACCATCTCCTCCCCTAGGATTATTTTCAGACTGATGGTCATGGCTGGTTTTCAGTCTGGCTTGAGTAAGTTCATCACCACTCAGAATAAAAGTTATGCTTGATCTTCCTTGTCTTGATGCTTGTACTGTGCTTATACTGGTGGGGTTATGGACAGGGAGAGGAGGCTGTCACATCATTCAGGTGGGTGTTGGTGCCTGCATGTGCTGCAAAGACAAACACATTCTTACAGCGCAAGATGAGTTTTGATTGAAGGTACACATAGTTTACATTGACGGTCCCGTCAAGAGTGTTGGAGTATGGGGCTCAGTTGCCAGAAGATGACGAGGAAGAAGACGAGGAAGAAGACGAAGGGCTAAGCAGAGTCTCGGCTCGGCGCAGGCTAAGAGCAGACACGTTAACACGCTTACCTCGCGCCGTGCTGAAGCCTAACTCGAACCGAGCACTGCCCACCTCGCTTGCGCCCCTTGTTGTGTTGTTGTCGTCTTCATCCTGAGCTACACGTGCCTGGCGAGAAAATCAGCACGACTTTCTATCCGAGCTGGGGAGGAGCATGTACTCGTTTGCCGAAGGAGAGGTTGGAAGGAGTGCTTAGGTGATCGAAATTCGTGCTGCACATCGCCCTGTGCGATCGCTTATCACGCCCTTGTTCGAGCGGCTGGATACAACATTCAATTTTATTAAGTGCGCGACGAGGAAACAGAGCAAGCTATGCATCGTACCGGGACGATTTCCATCAGGTTGTTGTCAACGCGTAGAGCGTAATTGTGAGCCATTTTTAAAAGCGACATTAGAATTCTAGGCACAATTCTTGGAACTAGAATTCAATCAATTCTTCTTAATATCAAGAATTGGGCTCGAAAAAACAAAATTTCAGTCGTCGTCATCTTCCGCATCGTCATCTTCGTCAACAACGCGCGGTCCGGTGACGGTGAAGAATTGGTAGGCCAGCCAGTGGTAGTTCTTTTCCCACAGCCCGCGCCCCTCCAATTCGTCCAGCGATACCTCCTTGCACGACCGTGCAATAAGCTCCTCGAACTGAAGCGCGCAGACAGACAGGCGGGCCAACTGCGTTAGCAGCGTTCATAAAAGGGTGGCGTTTGGGGGGAGGATCCTACCCTGTCCTCGAGCTGGTGAGCAAGTGGCGGATCGAGGACGGTGACATTAACCTCCAGATTTCGACTGCTCCAGGCATCGAGGTTGAAGGAACCGACGTAGGAGTAGATCCCGTCGATGCTGGCCATCTTGGCATGAAGCTTCTTGTCCCACATTTCATAGATCTTGATTCCTCGCTTCAAGAAGGATGAATAAATATGTTGCTGCGCCGCCCTGATCGTCGGTGAGGCCAGGCAGAGCAAGAGAGTTAACCACAACTTTGAATCGTCTAAGCCTTTCCGATGCGAAGGTACCTGATAAAGGGAATATCGCTATCGCCTGCGGTGATTATGCGTACGTCGGAGCCGTTGCGAGCGGCCCGAATGATTGCCCTCTGTTTTAGAAATGATCGAAGGCGCGCATGGCGTTGGGAAACTCCAATTGGTCAATGAGAGAATGCCTTCGATCGGGGTACCTTGATGTTCCGGGGCGGGAGGAAGTACGGCGAGGAGAGATAGCAACTGTCGGTGGACGATCGAAGAGCTAACCGCAGAGCGCTCTGCACGTCCCTTCTCTGTCGTCGAATGTTGGATTGGAGCACCTGCACAACGACACGCGAGGCGCGGCGTAGTGGACACCACGCATGTCGTCAGCACGATCATGCCCGCTATGAGCACCTCTGGTAGGTGGGGCGACCAACCTGTACAAAGACTCCGTCGTTTGATCGCGGCAGGATTGGTCGCCGCTCCACAATCTGCTCTACCCGGTCGATTTCCCTGTGGCATATGATGTTATCGGGGCGAGGCAAACAGTGAACCTTCACTGGGCCTTGCCACGAGTGTGGGTGTGAGTGGAGTGAGAGAAGTACTCGAGCGGTATGTGCTCCTGGTTAGCGATCAGGGAGTTGAGGAACACGGTTTCCAGATCCTTCACGGCCGGGCCCTCCAGTTTGATGTGTGTGTCGCTAAACGTCTCTGCATTCGCGTCATCCCAACGGCCGTAGTGCGATGGTGTAAGACGCCATGATAATGAGAAACAGTAACGAGGATCGCGACCGCACCTTTCCCGAACGTGTTGAGGCCAGCGTAATCTTCCGAGACGTTCATCCCTCCTAAGAGAATAGGTCCAAGTCAGCAGCGAGAGAGGACAGTGAACACAATTTTAGAACCCGGGGAGAGAGGCGGCACCGCAGTAGCCGTGGTCGTCCACAATCAGGAGCTTTTGGTGGTTGCGGAAGGGCCCGTGCCGCCAGCTCTGGAATCGAGAAACGCGGACCGGACCAAACTCGAGGCATGCTGTGAAGCAAAGACGAGGGTCAGTGAGCTACGACGAGACGGGAGGAGCCGTGAAGTGGCATACAGGCGCCGGCCTTGCGGAGAGGTGCAAGGAATTCGTTGTTGACGCTGCGGGAGCCGATGGAGTCATAGAGCAGTATCACGTCGCATCCGCGCCTCTTTGCTTGAGTGAGCAGCTCCACTGTGCGCTTGCCCACGCGGTCAGGCTCCAAGGTATACGCCGACCACCAGACCTTTTCCTTTGCCTGTAACACGGAGGGGGGCACAGTGTCAGATTTGTGTCTCACGTTATCGCTTTGCACATCGTGCTAGAAATGCACGTGCAGGTCGCATGGTGGGGCGTACTTGCTGGATGGCGTCCCATTTGGCACCAAATGCATCGTCCCCGTGAGTGTAGAGGGTGATCTTGTTGCCGTCCGAGTGCCCACCCAGAGGCAGGAGGGTCTGCAGGGTAGGCTGCCAGCGCTGCGACACGATTTCCCAAAGATTGGCGGCGCGGTGCCACCGCTGGGCCAAGTAGGGCGAAAAAACCCTCCTTACCTTGTCGGCAATCTCCTTCTCGCTCATCTCGTGCACACTGCACTGACCCCCTTCCTGCAATACGATCTTTTTGATTTACCGGGAGCGACCACCTTGTGTGGGGGCAGGAAATGCGAGGAAAATCGGGGATCGTGTGTAACAAATATTTGATACATTCCCGTGATGGTGTAGAAAAAAAAATCCTCGCTAGCCCAAGGCCTTCATGGTCTTATACTCGACCAGGGACTTGATTCGGGCGGCCAGCCCATTCTCGACAAATACGGTATCGCCACGCACGATCATTGCCCTGTACAAGAGGGCCCACGCCGAGACGAGTTGGCGGAAGCCGCGCAAAACAAGGTCCGGGAGGAGTGCATGTACCTTTTTGGTCCTAGAGAGATGATGAGGATCCTGGTGCCGGGCTTGTACGGGCGCATAGACTTGCCACTCTCCATGGCTATGATGTTCTTGACGACCACGCTGGCATGCTTCTCGGCATTCTGTTTGCAATTTATAAGCTTCACGGAGGCAAGGAGATAGACAGACAGAGGAGACAGACAGACAGACAGACAGACAGACACACACACACACACACACACACACACACACACACACACACACACACACACACACACAGAGAGAGAGAGAGAGAGAAGAAAGAGTTGGGGAGCATGCCTGAGCGAGCTTCTCTTCATCAACGTCGGCCACATCGCCCAACGCAAAGATGTTGGGATGACGCTCGACCTGCAGGTGCTCATTCACCTTGATGTGCCCCTTCTCAGACAGCAGATCGGCGCACTCGGCCCTCATGAAGTCGGTGTTGGGCACGAAGCCCACGCAGAAGTAGGCCATGTCGGTTTTGACTTTCTCTCCCTTTTACGGAGAACCGCGATGTTAGACACACAAGAGATGGGGGGGGTGCGGACTCACCTTGGTGGTGACCAGCGAATCGCCGTCAGAGCCCACCACCTTTTGATCCTTAAGGATGCGAACGTTGGCCGTCGATGAGAGGTACCGCTTGATGTTCTTATGAGCCCCTTTGCAACATCGCTCAAGCATTTTCTTGCCCGAGTAAATGAGGGTCAGCTGCTTATCTGCAGCAGACAACAAGACTGTCAGCACACTCTTGCGGCCAAGTCGATTGCAATGAGGGAGAGGGCTCGAATGGCAGCGTCTGGTGGCGTACCTGGGCAGTAATGGATGATCTCTCCTGCAATCTCGATGCCCACCGGCCCAGCGCCAACGACGGTTATGTGTGTAGCTTTGAGCAGAGCCGGATGATATCTGTGGCGCGAGCGCATTGCGAGAGATGAGTGTGCGTGCGTGGTGTTAGTGCACGCCAATGAGCGCTGTCGACTGAAAAGCTTGCGAAGGAGGAGCGCATGGCTTACTCTCGGAGTGATGAGGGATGAAGAGGGTCGACGATGAGCAGTTGGTCGTTGCCCTCAACCGGGATTCGATATCGGGAGCCAGTACAGATCACCAGGTAGTCGTAGGCCAGCGGCCCGTGGGACTTGAGCTGGAGAGTGTTGCCGTCGGTGTTCAGGCCCACGACTTCATCGACCACGATCGTGCAGTGCTCCAGATACTGAAAGCATGGAGACGCGGAGACGTGGAGGTGAGATGACTGCTGATGTGACATTGAGCCGCAGTCATCGAGCCGAAAAAAGGGGGAGCGGTTGAAACGCACGTGCGAGTGCGGCGCGGAGACTTTGTCGAGGTGGTCGATGTCGCACACGCAGGCGGGAAGCGAGATGTTGCATATGAAGCTGTCTTTGTTGTCCACCAGCGTGACGTCGAACGACGACTGCAGCTTCATCGCTACCTTTCGGCCGGCAAAGCCGCCTCCCACCACCACGACCTTCCTCCTCTCCGCGAAGCGGTAGAGCGCGTGCTCTCCCTGGCATACACACCACGGCCTGGTGAGTGAGATGGAGTCCGGAGAGAAAGACGGGAGGAACAGTACGAGCGCGTGCTTGTCCTCCGCTCCTCCTGCCTCCTTCACCGGCACGACCACACCCTCCTCGAGGAGGCGCCGCACTAGCTCGAGAGCTGCGCTGCGATCGCTCGCGCTCGGCCAGTTCTTCATTACCCATTCGACTGCCTCAGCACCTGTGTGGTTCCCGATGGCGTCAGCCTACTGGCTTGCCCCCCCCCCAACCAGGCGGACCCAAAATAGAAGTGCAAGCAGGGCGGCACCGATGAAGCAGTCGGCGTGAGAGCGCAGGAAGCCTTCGCGATGGTCTCGCACTGGGAAGCCTGTGCCAGGCCGGCGTACGGCCGCCACCAGCCTCATCCACTCTGTGAATCCGTCGCCCTCAATTTCAGCCTCGCTTTCCAGTCGTAGCTCTTCCTTGACCACATCAATCTCTTCCTTGGCGGTTTCTATTTCGACTTCTTTGGCCTCTTCCGTCTCTTCCTTTGCGGTGCCCACCCCGACCTCCATAGCTGTTATGCCTCGTCGACATACAATTTTAGAACGGTTCTAAAAAGCCGCTTCCCCGCTTGCGGGACCTGACGCCCGCTCGTTGTCTTGCCCTTGCGTAACGTGGTCCGCGAGAACGACCGTAATCGCCAATGCCGAGGATAGTCGCCACAGCTACAGTGGCAATTCGCAGCAAGACGTAGCTTGCGCTGAAGCCGGGGGAAGAAGGAAGCGAGAAGGGTGCCTCGCGAGGCCTTTGGTGAGGAGAGAGGCAACCCGCGCAACGTATTAAGGCCGAGTAGCTCCGCTGCTTCGCATTATTTACGTGCATGAGCTCTGGCCAGGAGCGTATGAGCAAAACATCTCGTACACGCCGAGGGCTTCCTAGGCCTGGGCCGGCGCATAGTTGGTGTGCGTCGCTGCCCCTTAATACTGGGGCCACGTGGGGCAATAAAATCACTTATGCTCGCCCAACCAGCTGCTCGTGTCCCGAAAAAGCGGTAGAAACGGGAAGCTACGGGGCTGCACTCCGCGGCAAATAGACAACAGACCGCAACCACCCGGGGGACGAAGGCGGTACGTATTGACAGTCATTTCTTCCCACCAGCCGCACGCCAGCCGCCCCACCAGCTCGCTCACTTACCCCGGACATAGATCGACGTTGACGCAAGGAGTGGGTGCGGCAGTTCTCGAGACCTACGCACAACACACAGAAGAATTATAGCGAAGATGTGGGGACAGTCTTCGAGGGGGTTCGACAGAAGGAACGCCTACTTCAGGCCCATAGAAGACGAAGAGCAGATGGCGTGTTCGTCGTCTTCCCCATCTGCTGCGTCGTCGCCCGTGTCGTTTTGGTCTTCGACTTCGACGGCTACCAAGTGCGATAAGCCAGCCGTGAGTGAGGACGATCTGCTGGCCTCTCTCCACGAGGAGGCCCTCAAGGACCGCGAGCGCATGAAACTCATCAACGAGCTTATCCTCTCCGAACGTGATTACGTTCAGGACCTTGAAACCATCAACTCCGTACTATTCTCCTCCCTTTTTGGGCGGCTCGCACCTGATCATCAGGGTCTCGATCGCGCCAGCCTTTGGTGGGGGGGGGGTGTAGCGCCACACCATAACTCACTTAATTGTCGACACTTGCCAGTTGTTTTTGCAGCCGCTGCGCAAGCGACGCATCGTGCCCGAGAACGACGTGGGGCAGCTCTTCTCGACTCTGCCAGCCATAATCTCCCTCAACAAGGCCCTTCTGGGCGCAGTGGTGGGTAGCTATACGCAAGCCGAGGCCTACAACCGAAGCATCGACGCCACCGTGGCGTCCCTGATGCAGAACAAGAGCGCGGGTGGCGGAGGCGGCGGTCGCGGGGGCTTCAGCGCCGTCATGACCGCGCGCGGCCTCATCAGCCTCGCGAGCGTCAAGCGCAAGGAGTGCCTCATCGCCGACGCCTTCCAGCAGATGGCGGGCTATCTGAAGGTGTATACGACCTACTCGACCCGCTTCGTGGACGCTGTGGCCATCATCAAGCGCCATAGGACGGCCAACCCGGCGTTTGGAGCCTTCCTCGAGGAGGTCAAGGGCGCCCCGGAGTGCCGCGGCCGCGACATGAAGACCCTCATGCTGCGGCCGGTCCAGCGCCTGTGCCAATACATCACCATCCTCGACGACCTCGTGCGCAGTACCCCGCGCACCCACGGCGACTACGAGCTCCTCGCCCAGACCGCCGCCAAGGTGCAGGACACCGCGCGGGATGCCGAGGAGTCGCTCCTCACGCTCCAGATGGCCGCCAAGGATGCCGACGAGACCACCACCACCACGACCGCCCACACCACAGCTACGCTCCGCGGCTCGAGGGGTTCATCCAACTACCGACGGCGGAAGAGCAGCATGTCCGAGGAGTCCTCCGCGCGAGTCGAGCGAAGGCGCGACAGCCTGGCCGAGATGCCCAACATCGAGCTGCTCGAGCCCAAGTCTGCCACTGCTGCTGCTGCTGCAGCGGGCGAAAACCGACGGCCTAAGCGACAGGTCAGCTGGCGGTTCAGCCTGAGCCGCTCGGCAGCTCTCTCGACCGTCGGCGGACACGCCCAGCGGTCGTTCTCGGTCGGTGACAGCGGCAGTGGTGACAACGGCGAGAGCGGAGAGTCCCTCCTGTCCCTCCTGCAGAGGGAAAAGCAGCAGCAGCCAACCGCCGGCCCCACCAAGGGCGGCAGCAGCGGCAGCGGCAACCGCAGGCAGCGAGGGCTCAAGCGGGGCGGCTCGCTCACCAACACGGGCAGCGCCAAGGCCCAGCCTCGACGGGTCAACTCCTCCGCCGCCCTCTGCCGATGCGAGAGCGCCACCGGGGTGACCTTCAAGGGCGGCCTCGTGTGTTAAGCGTCTCTCTTCCATTTTTGTCTCTGCTCGTCTTCGCCGTGGCCTCGAGGAGACGCGAGGCCCAACCGCACGAAGCAACAAGCGCCCAGAATATGTACAAATACACCCGCGGGCAACGCCTCCGGTTAGGATGAACCCATAAAACAAAATACCACCCTCGAACTCCCCTCCGCTATACCACTTCTCCGTCTCCTCCGTCTTTCCTGGCTCTTCTCGCAGGGGGTAGTCCACATCTCATCACCCTGTTGGTGCACTTATGCCGCCACACTTCACACCAGCTTCCGTCGAGCGTGAACCCCACGTGTCTGTCCTGTAAACCGGTGGCCCAAGTCTCCCGTTCGCCAACAAGCTCCCCTTCATTCATTCTCCCACGCTACAGTGAGTGCCTTGATTGGGGGGGGGGGTGTAGGGAAAGAAAGAGCTAAAGGCAGGGGTCACTCGAACGTGCTTCCTCCATCCGGGGAGCACTGTACTTCATCATCACACATCTGTACATATCCCTTATCTCGTGTGTCGGTTGACTCCTGCCCTCTTGACCGCATGCGCACCAACGGCGCGTCTTAGCTGCGGAGCCAGTAGAAGAGGAGGAAGCAGATGCAAAAGGCGATGAACGAGCCCAAGATGACCATGTCCTTGTACTTCTTCTTCTTGATCGAGCCCATAATTGAGTTGATTCCCGGCAACGAGCCTGCAGAGCCGGATGACATTAGATACCAGCGGCACCACCAGCTCTGAAGTGATCAGTACCTCGCATGCCGGCGAGGGTAGCCAGCGTGTTCTGGAGCAGCGACCTTTGGCCAGCGAGCTGCTCTCGAGCCTCCTGTGCTTGGCTGGTCGCGCGCACCCGGACGCGGGAGGGTAAGGGCCACGAGGCGAGTGCCGAGAAGGGAAGGCCCCGTACCCAATGAGCTGGTCCGCGATGTGATCGATTCCGTGAATGCTGCCCCGCTCTCGCAGCATGTTCTCCGTTCGTGAGTTCATGCCCGTGTTCTTCTTGTACTCGCTGATGGCCACGATGGAAAGCACCATTGCATGACACAAGGCATGAGAAACAGGCCGATTGGCAAGCGCAGGGCAGCGAAGCAAAGAGGACTCCGCACAGCGAAGAAGTTTGAAACTTACCTGATGTCATCGCGCACAGAGAGCAACAGGTCGGCGTGCTCCCGTGTCTGCATGATGTTTGCCTACACGTGCCAAGTGAAGTTCAATCAACACTGCACAGTGCAAACAAGGAGGAAGTAGGGCTTACCCTGGTCTTCTTGTAATCAAGTTGAAAGTCGTGCAGCTTGCCTCGGTGATGCTGCAAAATGTGAGGCAAGGCCACGCTGGCGTCGCATCGGCTCATTTTATCGTTGATTTCAGACAGCTGCGCGAGAGAAATCAGCAAGCTGCGGTGAGGCTGGGGGGGGGGGTTGGCGCTCTACTTTAAGCAGCAACTGATCAATCTCTAGGGCCATCGAGTTAGAGACATCTTCAGACCATGGGCTAGTGGTGAGGCTGTGATCTTCCTCTCGCAACAGGGTCGAATGCGCGAAATTGGCACCCAGCTTTGAGTAAGATACCAATTTGACATCTAGCATGCTCTCAATCTTGCGGGCGTCCTTCCTCAGTTCTTCCAGCGATGCCATTGTTCCCTCAACCCAACGCGTGCGTGAAGCGAGTGATGTTGCTGTTCTCCGCCACGTCAGCGGTGTTTTTATATATATTTCTTTTTCAGTTTCGGGAAACTGAATAAAAAAACAATCACACAGAAAGTTCAACACACCGGTTGATGGATAGGGCAGAGAGCGAAACAAGGCAGGTGCCGACTCCAGAAGCTGAGGAGGTGCTGCATAAAAAAGACCTGGAAGTACGTGTCAGCAGTCAGTTGGCTAGCAGGTATGCTGCACCTTCCAAAAAGAACGGTGGCTGGCGCTAGTCATCTCACCTCTCACGTCACGGCAGCATCTTAGGGTGTGATCTTCTGTTGAGTCTCTTTTTCACAGCACTTAACAGCTACAGACGAGCAACAATCTGTCAACCGTTCCCCACCTTCTTCTCGACAGGAGCTTTGCACGCAAAGATCAGGGATTTTGATCAACTTGTACACTACCCCACCCCCACGCCTTTCATTGATCTTGACACTCACTCTGTGACATGGGATGCAGGTAAATATTCTGCAAACGCTACCTCCCCTGAGAACACTTGCTGCTGACGAAGGTGCCCACATCACGGCCTCAACCAGCACTGGGCAACTTTCTTTGTTGGCTGATGTCTCTTTGTCATGTAGAGGCTGTACGCAAGCTGCCGCTCAATTCGTTGCGACTCCTCGATTGGCTCTTCAGTCCTCCGGCTTTCCGCTTGAAACCGATCGCCGTAGACGAGGTGGCTGTTCCCCCTCTCTCTTCTATCGAACCTCAACCAGAAGTGATGTTGAGCATGTCAATTGATGTCGCCGCGCAGTTCAATGCCAGAACCTCCTTCCTCTCCGCGACTGCTCTGGCATCCAAATCGGGGTCACTGCCACAACACATCTTCGAAGTTGTCTACGGGGAGTCACCTTCGTCCTCCGTCTCAGGAGCAGGTACGCCGTCTCCATACCTTCCTTTCCACGAGTCGGTTGGTTCGCAAGTGCCAATCCTTGTCACTTGTGCAGCGTCTTTTGCTATAGAAGCCCTGCATCGATATCGGTCTGTCGCCCAGAAGCACGGCACAGTGATAGGGTAGGGCACCCCCGACCCACGTCCCCTCTTTCTTTACGCCGCGTCCCGTCACTAGTCACATCTGTTGATTGCCACGGCGCGTGTCAGGTACCACGCTTCGTCGCTGGAGAACTTCCACTCCATATTGTGGAACGGGCTTGACACCAAGTATGCGAAGGAGGGTCTCTTTGGCGAAGGTAAGACCGCAGCTCGACTCTGTCTATCGTGTGTTTTCCGTTTGCATGGCGCGCAAGGGAAGCTCACGCGATACAAACATCCATCAAGGGATCTACCTTTCGACCGACGCTTCCGTGTGCATGACCTTCTGGACATCCGCTCCTTCGTGGGAACGGAGCATCATTGGCCCACGAATAGGACTCATTGCCGGGTGTGAGGTGAGTGTCTCTTCCTCTGTGAGTTTCTTCACCTAATCACTATGATCTCCCAGGTGGCCAATGATCCCGAGTACGTATCCCACGGCAAGCGAGAGACCAACAGCTCGCAATTGCCGGAGCAGTACCTCCTCTCCAAGAGTAACGATCACGTCCGAGTACGTTTGAAGGCCGGCCCTGCGCGCGCGCGCGCGCGCGCACACACACACACACACACACACACACACACACACACACACACACACACACACACAGCGTCACCGAGACTTTGGTGTTCTTACTTTGCGCATGATGGCTGACCAGGTCAAGTATCTGCTCGTGCTCTCGGAAGCGCCCAAGCCCAAGGCGCCACCAAGGAAGATTAACAAGAACGCGCTGGTGATCTTCCTCTTCGTGCTCCTTCTCGCCTTCGTGGCCTTCCTACGTTCTCCCACCTGGAAGCGTCTTCGCAACAAGTGGCTCGCTCACTATTGAGTTGGCGCTATGCGCGTAGAAGAAAACATGCCCTGTTTTTTTGTATGCCCTTCGTAGTGACCTTCAGTGAAAACTGGGGGATCCCACAATGGGGTGCGACAGGCAAGAGGCACACCATCAAGTAGCGCTCTCCTTCAATCATAAGCACAGGCAAAACCGCCGCCAAGGGTTGGGGGGTAGGTAACTTGCTCTCCCTCTGTCTAATATCAAACCCTCCTCCGCAAGGAGTACTGAGGGCCGCTGATATGGGAGAGCTATGATCGGAGACTGAAGCCTGTCAGTGCCTACCCGGGGGGTTCAACTCCCGACGGTAACCCTCACCTTTTGCCTCCAACAGGTCTACGCGTGGGCCTCGGCGTTTCCAGGCAAGTTTTTTTTCTAGGAAATACAATCAATAAATAAAACAAATAGAAAACCAATAAAGATCAGAAAGAGTTTACATGTCCTCCGCAGATCCCGTCAGTCTTGAGGCAGTGGCCGAAGAGCTGTTCATGAAGGTGAAGATTGCCGGCCGATGTACGTATAAATGCAATATATCGCGGCTACCCACGTGAAAGCTTTCTTCCTACTGATTCCGGTGCCCTCCCAGTCACCGACGAGCTGTTGCTTTCGTACGCTCTCCTGTGTACTTCTCTCTCTTCTGTTGTGATTGACCCCCCACCCCGTCCTTTAGGCTCTATTTCGTGTTTGATGCGGTGCTGTTTGCTGCGTTGGACATCATCGACCGCAACCGCGTGGTGCAGGTCGTTGCCGCCCCCTCTGGCCGCAGTTACTATCAGGCACTCTCTGCCCCACCTACCGGTTTTTGCCTGTAGGGCCTGACTGTAGCTCGCCGTCCAGCTGGCGGGCCAGGGGAAGAAGTCTGGCAAATGGAGCGCCAAGTACATCTGCTTTAGCCACTACTGCTCGTGCCCCGCCTTCACCTACTCAGTGCTCAAGGGCGATCCGCGTGAGACGCCCTTCATGGTACGTGCAACAACTGTCCACTCGCCTCTTGCGCGACGATGTTAACTGCGGGGGCGTGTAGTGCAAGCACCAGCTGGCGGTGCGGTTGGCCCCATTGGTGGGCAAGTGCCGCAGGAAGGAGGTCACCGACGACCAATTCGCAGACGAGCTGCTCACCAACGGCCCCGCGCCAGTCTAGCGGCCTCGCGCCTCTGTTCTGTACATACGATATTGCAAGCGTCGCTGTTCATACACTCATGCACAGGCTCTGGACGTTGCGCGACTCGGGCCCAAGATGGTGAAGAAAGTGATGGCGGGCACATAACACATTTGCGCATGGCTGTCTCTTCTCAATAGAAGGTCAGCTGCACGGTCCACGTGGCGGATTCCGTGGCCTTCTTCTCGCTGACATCCACGCGCCCATCCCCGCTAGCCGTGACGTTGCGGTCGATCACCTTGGACCGGATGACGAGCCTGTTCTCGCCCTGCACGAACCGCCAGAATCGCTCGGACTCGGTCACCGTCCGCGATCGCGCGTTCAGCGTCCCGCCAGCCACGCTGAATAGCCACATTGCTTGTGATGAGCTTTCCGGGCGCTTGGCGGGCAGAGGGGTGAGGGGCAATCGCTCACCTCAGGTAGTAGCCCC
Source organism: Acanthamoeba sp. SK_2022b (assembly GCA_027943245.1). Lineage (NCBI taxonomy): Eukaryota > Discosea > Longamoebia > Acanthamoebidae > Acanthamoeba > Acanthamoeba sp. SK_2022b. The sequence continues at coordinate 32,677 of JANDJZ010000181.1, forward strand.
ACGAAGAGAGGAGGGTGAGCTTGCGTTCGTCGTCGTGGAGAGTCCACCGCTCCTGCGGGCCGGGCTCGCCGCAGGTCGCGAGCACCACCGTGCCGTCGGGGTTGGCCGACATATAGCGCCCACCCTCCAACTCCGACCGGAACGTGGCGTAGACCCCTTGGCCCAGCCCCCCCCCCACCCAACACAAAACGCCGTCAGCCAGGCAGCAGGGCTGGGTCCCGGGTCCGCAGCGACAGAGTTTGTGTGAAGTGCGCTACCGCTGGTGACTGGGAGGAGGCTCAGAGTCCACGAGTACGCCTTGTCCGACTGGGCCGCTACCGCGTCGCTGCCGTAACAAACAACGCACGAGGCACACTTCAGTCCGGAGGGGAGCATATGCGGGCGTTGTGCGTGCGTTTGGAACATACCTGTCGGCGCTACGAGGCACGGTGAGGTACTTGCCCAGGTGGGACTTGAGGCTGATCTTGTCGCTGACGATCATCACCTCGAACTCCTGGGGCTCGCCCCCCGCCGTCGGCACGCCTGTCAGCTTACCTGATGGCTCGCACGACAGGTAGAGGCCGTGCCGGTTCATTAACCTGGCCTTCTGCTGCGTCTGGATCATCGTCCACACCTCCTCGGGCTCCCCTGTGGTACCCCGCCGCGGGTCACTATGGCCCGGTGGCAGGGAGAACAGCTGGGCGCGAAGAGGGTGGCGGTTACCGGAGGTGTCGTCTTGGGCACCGGTCCAACACGACGTGAAGGCCTCACCACTCTCTCGGAGCCGCAGGAAGCGACCGTTGTGAGACATCAGGGTGACCTTCCTCCCTGCGCGCAAGGCAGTGAGATCGCTCTGTTGCCCCACAACTCCCTCCCGCAGACATGGCCCATCTCACTCACCTTGGCGCGCGCTGTTGGTGCTGTCAGGGTCGGCCTTGCTAGCTTGGTGGAGCTTTGTCTGGTCCTTGAGGACATACGGCTGCAGCAGCAGTGGAAAGCAGTGGGACCTGGTGACAACAAGGCAATGCCGGTCGGCGACTCCCGCAGTCGGACCGGGTGCTCTACAAGCAGGGGAAGGGAAGTGCAAGTAGTACCAGTCGCTCTTGAAGGTGAAGATGTCGATGCCGTGGTTGTCCTTTGGCCGTGGGCGCCACAGCGAGGCATCGCCATAGGAGCCTGTCCCACAACGTAGAACAACACGCTAGTGAGCGAGACAGCAGCAGTCTGCTGAGGGACTTCGTGTTGGTCTCACCGCCGCTGCCCGAGTCCCACCATGTTTGAGGGTAGACCCACTGGCCGCCTATCACCAACGACTTGTGTACGCATCTGCATGTCCCTCCCCAATTAGCAACAACGAGTTCAATAGAACCGCTACCACGCATCCAGGGTTGCTCTCGCTCACCTCATCGAGTCCTTCGGTGGCTTCTGGTCGCTCTTGGAGTTGGTGGCAACGTCCCCCAACGCAACATAACCTGAACCCAAGGTCAAGCCATGGAGCGATGAGCAGTAGCTGATGCAGACAACCCTTGGAGCAAGGCGACGTGTGGACGGGGATGTTACCCGGAGGAGGGATAGGCCGCCAGAGCGACACGTAGCCGTACTTGCCTCCGGTCTTGCGGCTGTCCTGCACACGACCGCAGACCATGGTCTATGAGCAGGACAGGGCAAGGAGGCGTCGGCAAGAACTCACCCAAGTCTTAACAAAGTCCACCGGCTTGACGAGCAGCTCGGTGTCGCCCTCTACGGCCTGCCGCACCACTATGCCCGCTTCGCGTGGTTCTTCGCTATGATGTGGCTCGGCGTGGTCGCCCAAGCAAAAATAGCCTTGACAAGATGGATCGAATTACGATGTGTGACTTTAGCAAGAATGAAAAGCGAAACCTTTGGTTATTAGAGAGGAGAGGCCGTGGTACCGGGAGGAGCGACGACATGCCAGATGGAAACATCGCCGCGCGAGCCGGTGCCGTGATCGTCCCACACCTTGGTGAACGAGGCACAGGGTATGACCTCCAATCTTGGACTCACCGATGCTTGCTGCCACCCTCCAGAACGGCCTCCTTCCTTCGAGGCCTGGTTCCCTCCATCTTCGTGCTCCATCGGGGCTGTGTAGCCTCGTCTATATTACGGCACCCCCCATTACATTTTTGTTGTAACTATTTGCAACTATCATGACGTTTGCAGGATAGCACCGGCGCGGCATCTTGTTTTGGGCTGATGACCACCCAAAAAAGGGCCGCCGCCCAGAGAGACGAAGAGCGTTGAGCCCTGATAGAAGAGGAAGGGAGCAAGCGAGCGAGTAGGGGCGAGCGGGCGTGCGAAGATGGAAGGATATCTGGAGAAACAGAAGAAGAAGGGAAAGAGCCGCTCGAGATGGGTGAGGCGGTACTTCAAGACCATAGGTAATCATCTCTGCTACTCGGAAAAGAAGGAGCCCTACAAGGTCATCGGCTCTATTCCACTCGACGAGACACAGTTCTTTCGAACCGATCCACGAGAGCCTCTCACAATCACACTGTCTGTCAAGGACGGCCGCTTCTACGACCTGCGGGCCGATAACGAGCATGAGGCAGTCGCCTGGCGCAACTTCTTCTCCTCCTTTGGCCTGCAGATCGGGCAATCCAACATGCTCTCGCCCCGCACGGAACACGGGCGAGATAAGGCCGCCACGGGTGTATTGTCGACGCCACAGATGGCCTTGGACAGCACACAAAATGGATTTTGGGGTACCCCTCCCTTCTTCCCATGCACTACATTGAGTCAAGTCATCTCCCCTGTAGAACTCACCCATTGTGATAAACAATTCTATTCACAGCATCTGTTGCTCCCCTGGCGCGCTCCCGCCATCCGCCGCGACAGGTCTCAGACCACCGAGGCACCCGCCAGCGGCATATGGCTGTCCCCCCCATGCAAGCCCTCCCGGCCCTCCACCTGGAGCGTGCGCCGCAAACCTCGGACTTGAGGGGGCAGGACCACGCGCGCAATGCTGACCCCGCTGTGGAGGACGGGCGACACACCAAGTCGCGCGTGCGAAGGATTACCATAACCAAGATCGAAGAGGCAAAGAAGCTCAACGTGACCTACGGCAATCTCGACGACGTGCTTCAACGCGTCGAGGAGGAAGAGCGGCGCAAGGAGGAGGCCACCGCTGAGCAGTTCCGAAACGAGAAGGAGATGCTGGCCCAGCAGGAGGTCGAGTTGCGGGGCAAGGACGAGCATCTGATGGAGATGCGGCGGGAGCTCCTGCGCATGAGTCAGCGACTCCTGCTCGTCGCCTCCCAGGCCGTCCAACCGAAGTCCGACGACAAGGCCTCGGTAGAAGATCCAGAGCGAAGAAAGGCAGAGGTCGAGGAGCAGAGGCTACGCGAAGAGGAGAAGAAACACGAGGAAGAGGAAGAAGGAGAGCGCCAGGAAGAGAAGGAGAGGAAATGGGAGGAGGAGGAAGCAAGAAAACGCGAGGAGGAGGCAGAAGGGAAGCGCCAGGAAGAGGCAGAAAAGCGACAGGAGGAGGAGGAGAAGCGCAAGGAAGAGGAGGAGGAGAGGAGGCTCAAGGAAGAGGAGGAGGAGAGGAAGCGCGAGGAAGAGGAGGCAGAGAGGAGGTTCCTCGAGCAGGAGCGCCTGCTGCTCGAAGAGGAGGAGCGGATATGGCGTGAGGAGGAGGAAGAGCACATGCGCCGGGAGCGGGAACGGCTGCGGAGGGAGGAGGAGGAGCGGCGGCATAGGCTCGAGGAGGAGCGGTTGCGAAAGGAGGAAAAGGAACGGCGTCGGAAGGAGGAGGAGGCACGGCTACGACAGGAGGCAGAAAGAATGGCCGCGGAGGCGGAGGAGCGCAGGCAGAAGGAGGAGCAGCTTAAACGGGAGATGGCCGACCTCGAGGAGCGGAGGCGCGCGCTCGAGCAGAAGCTTCAGCTAGAGGAAGAGGAGAGGCGCAAGAAGGAGGAAGAGCTCAGACGCAAGAAGGAGGACGAGGAGCGGCGGGAGCGCGAGTGGGAAGTGTGGAAGCAGCAGGAGCGGGAGCGTGTGCAGGCGCTGGTCGAGCAGGTCCGCCAAGAGGCTCGCGAACAGGTTACACGCCCTCACCGAGCTTGTTTTGATTTCTCTCCTCTCCCAAGTGCGTGAGCCGGTTTTTGACCGAGTTGGGGCGCAGCTGAAAGTGAAGCTGGCCCCGTTGCTGCCGTCTGGGTTCGAGAATCATGTTGCGGAGGACAACCCTAGGGCGACCCTTCTCGTTGCCATCAAGGGCGCCAGGGTCGCCAACCTCAACCACGTACGCATTGCGCGTGATATGTGTGCGCGCATGGTGCGTGTCTTGTGGAGCGATGCTAAAGGCTGATGTGCATCGACAGGTACCGACAGCACCGGCGGCACCGGCCGCAGGCGCGGCAGCCGAAGGCGGCATTCGCGAGTCGCTCCTCGAGGCGCTGAACTCGCGTCGGTTTTTCATCCTCACCGACGAGCAGAAAGCGAGAAGCTGTGATAACAGCGATGACGACGTCGAGGAAGAGGAGTGGACGGACGACTCGGAGGACGAGCCTTGGTCCAGCACGACCAGCAGCCGACCAGACCTTGTTACCAGCAACCAAGGCTCCAGAGTTCCCGTGGTCGAGGGTGAGGACGACGGCGTCTCGGAGGAAGCCCCAGTGCTGGACGGTCAAACCAGGGAAGGCGTCTCAGACGAGCCAGCGGCATTGCGCCCCGAGGAAGAAGCGCAAAAGCGAGAGGCGGTCGCTGGAAACAGCAAAGGAAGGGAAGAGGAGAGGGAGAAGGAAGAGGGCGAGAAGGAAGTGGGCGAGAAGCAAGAGGGCGAGAAGCAAGAGGAGGAAGCGGAGCCGACCAAGGCGGCGGAAGCAGTGGCGCCGAGCAGCCAGATCGAGCTCGAGAGTGAAAAGGAATCGGAAGGGGAAAAGGAGCCAGCAACAGGCTCCGAACGCACAGCCGGAGGAGCAGCCTTCGCTGTAAAAGAAGAGGCCAACGCCCACCAAACAGCCAAGGGAGAAGCCGTGACTGAGGAAAAGGACTCGCGAGAGGAATGCGCAATGAGGCCACGGAGGGCGCGCGTGCTCGTGCGGGAGTTGGTGAACGAGAACGCTAATAGCTAAGCACGCGAAGCACTGCAGCTAATTATTGTTTTATTATTTAGCTTTTAATCATAAATATTATAAACTATAAATGGAAAATTGATTGGTGAGAGCTCTGGGAGGAGTTCTAGAACGGCTTCTTGTACGTGAGCAGGGTGCGGAAGGTGGCTCCGGGCATGTAGTTGGGCTTGTTCATTTCGTCCTCCTTCCTCTTCTCTAGCACCAGCTTCTCCACCGTCTTCTCGAGCGCCTGCACGACTTGGCCAGCCTGGCGGGGAGAGAAGAGCATTCACGACCTGAGTTGTAGGGGGGAGGGGAGGAAGGCAGTAGCGAGCGTGTGTACCTGCGGGGTAGTGAACACGAGTCGCTGGGGGTTCATGAGCGAGCCGGCGACAACGCCGAGGGTGTCGTTCTTGGTCGACGACCAGTTGGAGATAGCTGTGAAGAAGAAGAGCAAGGCATCAGTTATGCTGTCATGATACGCGTTTGCGATGGTACTTATGGCATCGTAGTAGTAGTAGTAGTAGTCGTACCCTTGAAGGTGGCGATGGCCAACGGCTCCTTTTGAGGCAAGCGGAGGATGATGAGGCCTTCACGGCTGATGCCAATCGCATTCGTTCCCGGGTATTGCTTGTTCTGCTCGCGGGGAGGTTAGAGTGCGAACGGCTGAGATGTGAGGGGAGAGAGCTGCTCACCTCGCAGAAGAAAATGGTGGCGCCGTAGTACTTCCACCTCCTTACGGTGGCGAGGTAGAGACCCTCTGCCGCCTGCACGGGCATCTCCTTATCGAGGTCCTCGAACTCGTTGTAGATGGCGAGCAGCCACTCGCTCTCCGTTTTCCTAATTTGTTGTGAGCGTAGGCAGCGTGAAAGGTAAGCATATATACATATAGATCAGGGGGCAGGGGTCGATGTACATTTGCAGGGCGAACGGGGGCAGGAAGCGGACGGCTTGCATGAACTCGTTGCTCTTGCTCACCATCGATGCGCGGCCCTTATCCTTGACGGTGCGTGACACTTGGATGAAGTACTGCAGCGCCGAGAGGTAGGCCGCCTGATGATGTCGATCACCGCTTAGTCGGATTCAACCACCCGCCCACCCACCCACAGTCTCCCCTTTTTGAAATCGTGCTGCCAACAAGCGACGGTTTGACAAGCGTACCTCGCCTTCGGTGACGGGTTGCTTGCCTGAGTTCACGAGACCCATTGCCTGAGGAGGGGAATGTGTCAATAAGCAATGTTTACCACCAGTCCACCACCAACGGCAACTTCATCAACAACGACGAGGCAATTAAGCTGGACCTGGTGGCAGAGTAGATGGTTGGCAACGGGATCGGTGAGCTCGATCTGCGGATTGAGCGACATTGATTCCTGGAACACGAATTGGAGCGCCTCCTTGCCCTTGGTGTTGAGCTCAAACTTGGCCATGACATCGCAGATACTGTCACGCTCCTGCAGCAAATTGCCGATGGCTGCGAGAGGAGAAACCGATCGTCAGGCATCACGGCGAGTCATGCACGCGCACAATCAAGACGGAGAGGCAGACCTCCATTGAATCGCCTGGAGGCGTCCTGCTCGCTGCCCATGAAGGCGTAGAGCTTCCAGTCTCGCTTGGTCAGCGCGTCGGGCGTGAGTCTGAAGTCCTTGATCAGCTGCAACGTGGTGTCACGCACGGTGGCGGCCATGTCCACCAAGACCTACGCGAGCACGGACAAGTCAACGGATAGGCGTGAGTTGGCTGTGAACGATGTGGGGACCCACATCCAACATGTGGGCGAGGCAGGCGCCTCGTACTCCCTTGGTGGCCGTGTCGTATGTCCACACGCGGACCTGAAACGGGCTGCCCAACTGCGAACGCACACATAGGCGCAAGTTAGAGAAGAGTATGAGCCAAGCATAGACGCAGGAGTGACGGTACGCGAATGGCCGCGAATTCGGCCTGCGAGGGAGCAAAGTAGCGCGCGCCCGCAGCTCGCAAACGGTCCAGACGGCTCACGCCCGCCGTAGCCAACCGCGCGATGTCCTATGTCGTAAAATATGTTAATAATAAATCCAAGCAATCTTTAAAAATAAAAGTGGCTGTGAACCTGCGCGATCTTCTCGTCGTCGGTGGTGAGCTTCGTGTGCACGTGGAGGAAGTCGAGTAGGTAGGGCCCCAAAGTGCGTGAGGGATTGAACAGACCGCAGCAGATGGAGATCAGCTCCATGCCCTTCACCTGGCTCGCCCTGATGGTGTATGTCTGTGTTTAGTCGATTTGCGTGGAAAAGAGAGGAGGGTTGAGGGAGGTACGGCTTGGGATGCTTGTTGGCCTGCCTGAGCAGCTGGCCAAAGATCTCGTCCCTGAGGTTTGGCTTGTCGATGCCCGTTTGGCAGACCTTGGACATCAGCTCTGGAAAACAGAACCACTATCAGAACATGCGGCGGCGGGAGGAGGAGGAGGAGGAGGAGGAAAGGTTAGCAATACCGTAAGCGCTCTTCTTTGATGGATAGTCGCCCATGTACTGCATGATGAGGATGGACAAGTCAATAGCGATCTTGGCCGTGGCCTCGTCGAAGTTCTTGTGGAGGGGACACTTGAGCGGGCTGTCAGAGTAGCGTGACAGGATGTCGGCGGCAGTCGAGCCGGGCTTGGGGGTGATCTTCTCCTCCTTGGTGAGCTCGTCGATGTTGAAGTGCTTGGTGGCGTACTCCGCGAAATGATACCTCTTAACGCTGCTAGAGGGGAGATAGATCGTGTTCCTCCACGATTCCTCATTCGAGTTGGTCTGCTGGTAGAAGGCCTTGCTACTCTTCCGCGGCACGCCCTTCATTTCCGTGGGCTTCGCTACCGAGCCTGCGCCTATTCAAATTCGAATACAGACAACTGGCGTAAGTGGCCAGTCCAGTGAGTTGAACAACGTAAGCACTGCTTACCGCTACGCTCAGAGCCGTCGTCGCTGGTATGTAATGCTCCACTCTGTGGTGATTGGCAAGCCAGCTGAGTGAAAAGAATGCTCGCCATGACCAACACGAGGTGGCGGCGGAAGTGGCGTGTACCAAGAGGCGCTGCTTCAGGGATGGCGCGCGAGGCGAGTTGGCGTACTCCTCGACCGTGCTACCGGGTTTGAGGATGACGACCTCGACGTTATCCTTGGGGAACTGACCGACTTTGTCTGTGTGTTTGGTTTTGGACGAGGAGTGCGGGCGTGAGTGAACACGTCCCTGTCCACCTCATCCCATCTCCAAGTCAGGCGTGAAGGAAACGCCGACTTACCGCCGAGCCTGCCCTTCCACCAACCGGAGGAGTCTCTGTTGATGAGGGTGATGACATCGTTCTTGTGGAACGAGAGCAAGCTCTTGTCACGCGGCAAGTAATCCACCAGAGCCCGTGCCACCCTGCATGATCATGTATAGAACTGTAGCGTGAGCAGGCGTGACCCAGAATACGATAGTGATTCGCCGTGCGGAGCGGAGGCGTACGAGGAGTCCTCACGCAACCAAAACATGTAGTCTTCCAGGACGCTCGCCATTTCCACTCCCTACACAACACACATGCACACGCAATCTGTCAGCAAAAGCAATAGCCCTAAATTGGAACCAAGAAGACCATACCTCCAGAGTAAGGAACTTCACCGACCCCAACTCGTACTTGGAGGTGACGGTGCAGGAGTTGACGGTGAAACTAATGTCCGTGATGTCCCAGAAGGGGATGTGCCGCAGCTTTTGCCTGGCCGACGACAGATCAACATGAACAGTTCTTTGATTAAAAACGGGCTAATACCGCTTCTGTATATGGTGACGCGTACTGGGTGGCGGGATCGTAGATCATCAGCCCGGGAATGCCAATGCCGACCATGCACTCATCGGGCAAGTCCAAATCGGTCGTCTCCAGCTTCACGGCAGGGAATACGCTCTGCACGACAGAGAGGTTTGGTGAGACGAGAAGGGAGCTGCGGCAACCGGGGCCGGATGCTGCGAACCAAGCCGTAGAACGGCAGCTCCTTCGCCAACCTCAAGTATTCCCTGAGAACTTTGTCACCGTCGTCCTGTTGTGGCGAGGATGCCCCCAGGGTCAGCAACAAGAAAGACCGAGCGTCGAGGTGACATCGGGGGGGGGGGGAGATGGGGCAGGGGCAGAGAGTCTCGAGAATATGCGCACCAACTTCATCCTCTTGATGCGGGCCACCTCGGTTTCGATCAGGATTCCCCATTCTCCCGCCGACTTGGCGATCAGGTGCGAAGGAGGCACAAGCGAAGAGACGCTGGATCCCAGGCAACGTGAGCGGTAACAATGGTGGCGAGGAAATATAACGAACGTTGACAAACTACGTACATGCTGGTCGGGTTGGTCGCAAGGGTCTGCTGGGCGCCGTCGATGATCGCTTTGGCCGCGGCCAGCCCCGCCACGTGCTCTTCACGAATGGGCAGGCGTTCGCTGTGTGTGTGTGTGTGTGTGTGTGTGTGTGTGTGTGTGTGTGTGTGTGTGTGTGTGTCCAGTGCATCGGAGGGGTCAGATGAGTAGCACGGGCGTCATTGACGCTGAGTCCACGTGAGACGGATTATCACCTGATGATGTAGCTGTGCAGTTGGAACACCTCGAGCCTGTTCTCAGAGGGATCGTCGGAGAGGTAGGCCGGGTCGAGCCACATCTTCTTCTTTAGGTACAGCTTCACTTCGAGGCCGTGCTTCTCGGCCTTGGCCAGGATATCAGCGATGAAGTCCGTGGGCGCAAGACTTCGCTCTGCGTTCGAGGAACCGAGGCACGAGCGTGAGCGAACGCGTTCGCAGGAGGACATGTGTGCGAGGGTAAGGCTATACCGAGCTTGCTCTGAGGATAGACCTCGTAAATGGCGAACTCCGAGGGGTCATTCAGCCGCACGGCCTTGGTCGTGAGCGGCGTGAAAACGTCGGCAGCCGTAGACACGGGGTCGATCTGTACCGCGGCTTCGCTTCCGCTGGGCAGCGTGAACCAAACTCGTATCTGCCTTCGCTCCTATTGACGCAGGCAAAGAAAAAAAAAAGGCCATTGTCACGGTCACAACCGTCTGTCTCAGCGAGGCGGGCCAAGGTAGTAATACCTTGTTGGCCTCAAGCTCGAGCATGGACGGGGGATACTGCCTGTTCTCCTTCTGCTTGACGCGGAAGGCCAGCATTTTGAGCTTGTCGTAGGCGTAGCGCGCGAATGCGCCGAGATCCGTCGGAATGGTGGAGGCCTCGAGCAAGAAGGCGCCCAGATAGGGAAGGAAGGCCTCGGTCGGCGGGAAGACACCACAGCACGCAGCCAGGATCTCCCAAGCGCGCAGCGTGCCCTCCCTAATGAGGAGAGACGACACAAATATCTAGTTGAGAACGGAGGGAGCACAGTGTGTAGGCGGAGTAACGTGCAGCAGGGAGGGGAGTTACTTGGATGGGTTCAGGGTGGCCTGCTTCATGATCTGCGCGTAGATCTCATTCCTGAATGCGGCGGGATGGGCGATACCAGCCACGAATACGTCCTTAAGGACCGGATAACCCTCCTCGCCCTCGATGAAGCGGGTGATCTTGCGGAATAGCGTCAGCGACAGGTTGACGTAGTTCACGCTGCTGGTCTTGTGCAACGGAGAGTCGAGTTTCTGTTGCGGAACAGCGCATTAACAAATAAATCGCCTCCAAGCTCCAACAACGTGCGCGGCAAGACAAAGGACTGACATTAATACCTTGGAGTAGGCGCAGATCTGCTGCGTAGAGAACGACCTCTGTCGACGCAGCGAAAGGGCACTCTTGCGCTTGGCCATGTTGAAGTTGGAGCGCGCGTATTCCTCGAAAGAGTACCGGAGCAGATCGGCCTGGCTCACAATTTCGGGTATCTCCCTGCCACGACAGATTACAAACCTACGCTCGAAAAGCTTTGTGTGTGTGTGTGTGTGTGTGTGTGTGTGTGTGTGTGTGTGTGTGTGTGTGTGTGTGACGTACTCGTTTCCTTCCTTGCGGTGCATAGGAGTGTGCTGCTTGTTCTGCTGAAGCTTCTCGACGACACGCCTACGCAGGGAGGTCACGCGCGGCGATTCGTAGTACATGGCCGGCTTGACAGGCTGCAGGGAAGTGTTGAGGGCTGCCGCGTGCAGCACCTTATCGGCTTCCTGGCCGCTCTCGGTGATGGGCTCCATGGCATCGGTCTCCAGCACGATGTCCGGCAGCTTGTTCACCTCAAACAGCACTGAGTCGGGGTCTCCCTGTGCCTCCCCCTGGGTCTGGAGCGCTCCAGACGACCCTTCGCTCTGCAACTGAGCACTGCGCTGTGCGTTGATCAACTCCCGCTCCCGGAGCTTCTCCTCGGCCTCCTTCTGGCGTCGCAGCTCCTCCTCGCGCCGCCTGGCCTCCTCCAACCTCCTTCTCCGCTCGTACTCGGCCCGTCGCATCTCGTAGAAGATTCTACGTGCCAGGAATGCGCGGATGTCTGGTTTGCGCAAGGAGAGTTTGTTAAGGCAGGCAACATCTCCTCTAAAGCCCCTGAGCTTCTTGGCTTGGTGAATGCGTACAGGCCTGTATCTTAATCGCGGATGCTCTGTAATGGCAGTAGTAGTTGCGCACCCACACCATTCGCCACCTGTACACAACCATGTCCACGTTCATACTGGGGTACTGGTGAAGCTGCGCAGGGCAGGGTCAGTGCGAAGAGGTGTACCAGCTCTGAATCTGGATTACACGGCCTCTCAGGGCTGCGCCCTTCGCTGATTCGAGGCGGTTGTACTGTGGTGTTTTTAATAAAAGCGATTAGAGATGGCGGTTTGAACATGCATGTGTGTTGTGGGCAGTCACCAACCTGGTCATCTTTCATGAAGATCTTGGTTCGACCAGGCTGCCAGGCGTCGCCAGGGGCTCCCAGTTTGTTCATGATGGCCACGCTGTGAGAGAGCATATCACCCTAGAACGTGGCAGCCAAGGATCGTGAGCCGAGAAGGCTGTGCAGATAGATTCGCCTGTGCACACGCAAGAGGGAAGCACACCGCAGCCGGCCGACCGCCTGTTTTGGACATCAACACGTGGTAGCGGGCGAGGAACTCCTTGGCAGGGAAACGAATAGGGTAGCCCATTCTGCGAATGCGAATAGTTTCCATCATCCCTGCGTATCTACACACACACACACACACACACACACACACACACACACACACACACACACACACACGAGAGTCAGTCCACTGAGATGTGAGCTACCGCGGTACGGCCGGAATCGGACGAACCTGAGCTGAGCCAACACCATATCGTCGTCGAAGATACCGGCCTGCTTCAGAGTGTTGGGCTTGATGCATCGCACATAGTGAGGCGATGTCGCGCCGAGCGTGGCCATCAGTTCGTTCAATTGGTTCTGACCATGATTAAGCATGAAGGGGTGAGGCACGTTGTTTGGAAGATCATTGAGGTTAAAGAGAGAAACCTTGAATATGGTGCCCACTGTGGCGGCCTTCCTGCCGGTCTTAGGATTGTCGATTTCGGCGGCTACGGGCGTGAAGATCGTCTTGATCAAATTCACCGAACTGTTGTGCAGCACACGGACCAGATCCTCCGGCAGCGTGTCCTTATTCTTGTCGAGGAACCCAGCCACCTCGTACGCCACCTGCCGCGCTATCATGTTTATACTTCCTTTCTTTCGTGTCGTGGTGCCCCTCCCCCGTATGATGAGTGGAGCTCCGAACCTCTCCAGCGTAGTGCTTAATGATGAAGCTGGTGCGCGACTTCTTGGGCATTTCAAACTTGTTGTGCTTGCCGTGGTTGGTGGCAAGCTTGCCGAGGAAAGTCAAGTCGGTAGCCTTGGGGAAGCGGCACTCTTCGTCCAGCAGCGCGATGATGCCGGGGGGCCTGGTCAACATTTACGAGGTGAGCGACGTTTTCGTGAATTGCCGCACAGACTACTGCTTACCTGACTTTTTCAATAAGATCGAGACAGTCTTGGTTATCTGCGTAGACGACAGCTGAGACGGGGATGCCCTCTGCTTGGTATTCCTACGTAAAACATGGTGTTGCATCCAGAACGAACCGAGTGAGTGATGTAGACGCGTGGGTGCACGGCACAACATGGGCCAAAAAGCACCTCTTGCTCCAATTTGAAGATCGTAACGTTGAAGAAGTTCTGCAGCTTTTCATTGGCAAAGTTGATGCACATCTGTTCGAAGCTGTTGACCTACAGCGAGACAGGAAGGTGAGGAGAGCGCCAACGTGCGTGTATAATGCAGCTTCCCTTCAATCGAGAGGAGAGGAGAGGAGAGGAGAGGAGAGGAGAGGAGAGGAACCTTGAAGTTCTCGAAACCGAAAATGTCGAGCACGCCAATGAATGACTTGGTCAGCTTGGGCTTGTGGATAACCCGGTTGATCGACTCCACAATCCAATCGAACATGTAGCTGTACAGGGACTACGCGAGCACAGGAGTATCAACAGGTCGACCCGCTTCAATTATGAATGCGATAAAGGCGAGAGAGAGAGAGAGAGAGGATACCTTAGCCAAGGCGTCGCGAGTATCGGTGGCCTGTTCAGGTTTGAGGTTGAGCATGATCTTCTGGCCCGATACAGCCATCGCCCGCGTGGTCAGGGCGCTGTTGAGTGCATCGGCCTTAACGCCAAGCAACCGGGCGACCACCTCCAGGTCTGATGTGCCGCAGCCAAACGCAGAGTCGCTTAGTTAACAGAGACTTCTTGGCCCAGCGCCAATTAATGAAACCTCACCCACACACGTCGTCCATACACAGGGGGCGCTCATACCCTTAGGGTTCATGACCTTGGAAACTTCGCCGCCCTCGAACTTGATGTTGCCCAGACGCAAGATACCTGTGTAGAGATAGAAGTGAGCCTTGAACACAAGCAGAGAGAGAGAGAGAGAGGATCGAACCGGAGAGAATTCTGAACATCTGTTCTTCGGTTTCAGTGGGAATGTCCAGGGCGGACAGAGCCATCTGCAAAAGAGGAAGGGGCGTGAGATTGACTGTCGGCAACGCAGCGTTAGGGAAGGAAGGAACTCTGGCGTACACGTAAGCGATCAAAGTCTTGCTCGTCGTGAATGTGCGGGACCGTGTGGCATCCGCTTTGATTTAGGTAGTGATATTCTTCGAGCGGCAGAAGGGACCAGGCCTCTGTCATGCGTGGGAGGGTAAGGCGACGTCCACGCCATGGGAAAAAAATCAAACAAACGTTGAAGGCGAACCTCGTTCGCTCGGGGTACACCCCTTGAGCAGTTGATAGAAGACGTGGTAGTTGCGTTCGCCCTCGGCTTGCGACACAAGGCGTGACTAAGGCGAGTAAATCGAGGTCAGCCACCATGGCCTCTAATGAAGGCCAACAGCAAACATGCTGCATGGCGCTAACACCCATGTCACACGTACTCTTTCCAACAGATCTGCGCACGGGAAAGACCACGTCAGCACACGGGCTAATAAACAGCAGAAGGAACCTATTTTGGAGAAGCGTACAGTTGATGATCCTTGCTCCCACGATCTGGCCGGAGGCTCCGAAGTGGATCTCGATAAACTTACCCTGTGTGTGGGAGTCGAAACACATGGTTGCTGAGTGAGCACGGTAGTTCGCGAGCAATGGCAACCGGAATACGTACGAAGCGGGAGCTATTGTCGTTACGGACGGTTTTTGCATTACCGAAGGCCTCCAGCACAGGACTGCGGCACGATGAGTGATAAGGACAAGGTATGGTCACTCCGTGAGCAAGACGGGCGTACCTAGACTCGAGGATCATCTGCTCTACCTCCGAGTGCCGGTTGGTACGAGCAGCTAGGTATTGCAGAATAAGCTTCGTGGCCTCTGTTTTACCGGCACCACTCTCACCGCTGCTCAGAAACGGTGTCGCATTAGCGTATTGGTTGCCACGATTGCCTATGGAAGGGGAGCGGGTCTGAACGAGTTCGCACCTGATAATGACCGACTGGTTTTGGTTATCTTCGCGCATGTCGTGGTAGCAGCTCTCGGCCGTGGCGAAGATGTGGGGCGGCGGGCGGATCGATCCTGCAGCTCGACCGATGTACTCACGTACCACCTCTTGGCTGTAGATGGGAAGCTCCCGGTATGGATTGAGAGAAACCAGGATGGAACCCGTGTTGGTCTGAATCAAACGTAGTAGAGGGAGAGGGGAGAGAGAGATAGATCATGATGCTCGTGAGAGGCCAAGAAGATGAGATTAATGAAGAGAGCAGAGGAGCAGTACGTAGATGAGATTCTTCGTGTAACGTAGCTTCAGGTTCTTCAGGATTCCCTCCTCGGAAAGATTGCCCATCTTTATCATGTCGTCGATGCCACTGCTCGTGAGGTTGACATCGCTAACTACGTCGTCGCGCTCCAACATGATGATGACGTGAGGCTCCCCTCAAAGTTGCACCTTAATGGCAAGAGATGAAAGGTGGGGTCCGTGGAGCCACTGTGGTACACCTCTTTCGAGAAAGGTGGCCTGCTTGCCTTCTCCTCTCTTGAACGCAACTGTTCAAAAATATGTTTTTCGCATCGGTGGCAGCGCGAAAAGGTAGGTGCCTATTTGGGGCGAGTTACCTTGTCTGGCCGAGTTTGGGCTATGGAGCTAAGGGCGCGTAACGCGGAAAACGGAAGCATGCACTTACATGACGGGTTAGCCTCATGCTTAGATAGATAATAAACTATAACAAACGTGGCGTTTTTCCATCGAAATTACATTACTAATAAGTTTGCAAAAAACTTAAACTACCGTTAAACACTGTTTGGTGGCCGCGGGGCACCCTGTGGGGGCACAGCTCCCGACGGCGTGCGCTGAGGCGGTGCATTGGCGAGCACGGCGGCTGCTCTCGTCCCGGGACCCGGCCGGGCGAGCCGCGCTGCTGGTCGACTGGGCGGTCGAGATGGGGGAGAGGGAGAGGGCGAAGGGACCTGAGTGAAGTGTGGAGGCAGCTTGCCTGTGGGCGGTCGAATGGAGGGCGGCAGGCCGGGAGGAAGCGTGGGGCCCGTGGGCGGCCGATGGGCGGGCGGCCGGCCGAGGGGAAGCGCGGAGCCAGATGGAGGCCGTGACGCAGAAGGCCCTGGAGGGGGTTGGCGTCCGGCTACCATTGACGTGGGCGCTGGCCCAAAGAGCGTGCCTCGGGGAGGGAGGCCCATCGCTGGCGTCGAGATGACGGGAGCTGCATAGGGCTGTGGTAAACGGCTAGTCGCTGCGGGGCTTAGCGCTGGCCTTGGCACCGCCGGCGCTGTGGCGGCGAAGGCAGTGGTAGCGGTGGTTGTGGCCACCGCGCCGGTGGGAGGTGGGAGGCGAGCTGGCGGGGTGGATGGCGGTCTGCCTCGGCCTCGCCTTGTGGGCGGTCGCGCTGGTGGAGGAGCAGCGTGGGATGGTGGCTTTGGCGTTGTGGCAGTGGCTACGGTGGCTGAAGGAGCGACTGCCGAAGTGATGGTAGGAGCAGAGGATGATGACGACGAAGATGATGAAGATGCGATAGGAGGAGTGGACAAGGTTGTCGATGAAACGGGGTTCGGCGGTGGCGAGTGCGGCAACGAGTCGGCGAACGATTCCGGCTCGCGTTTGGCCGCCTGCTTCTTGGTCTTGATGACGTCGATCTCTGGACGAGGCGGTACCACCTCGAGCAAGAAGTCGAGGTTGTCCCCCTGCGCTACCGTTCTCGCTGTTGGCAGGCATGCACGCACACGCACAAACACACGTGAGGAGCGGCAGCGCGAATGAGCACAAGAGGACCCGTACCGACGTCACGGTAGTAGACCATCTTCCGTTGTTCGTGTTGCGTGTGCTCGTAGGCCTTTTTGATCAGCAGCTCGCACAGCAGCTCCTGCGCACCGCCAAACCACGTATACGTGTGACCATGAGCCAACACAACGGGTGAGAGCGAGAGGAGTTGGGCGGCGTACGGCCGAGCGGCACATAAGGAGAGCGGCATCATTGCTGATGAGCTTGACGTCCGGATCGGTCTTGAGGATGCGCTTCACCCGCGCTAGCGGCAGGGTGTTGAGGCAGCTCTTCTTTGCCTTGGTGCGCTTGACTCGCTCACCGCCCCTCCTGCCCTTGGCGGGCGTGGTGCCTTCCTCTTCCATGTGCCCTCGCCCGCCCTTCCCCACGCGCCCCTTTCCCTTCACGTCCCCCTCCTCTTCCTCGTCCATGTCGTCGTCATCTTCATCTTCGTCCAATTTCACCTCTCGAGATGCTTCGTGGCCGACACGATCGCTGGGAGGCAGTTGTGCGGCTAACGTTACCACCCCCTCCTCTTCCACCACATCGGTCGAGGTGTCCTCCACCGGATCCAGCTCCATTTAAACAAATGCCGGCGGAAAAAGCTTTTCTTTTCTTAGAGTGGGAGGAAAGAAGTAACCATAAAGATGAGCACGCCTCAGCAGCAGCCCTTGTTTGGGTACACAGCCACAACGTCCGGCGCTTCTGCCCCACCAGCAGGTACAACTATTCCTCGCGCCTCTCGTTACCTGCGTGCTCCACCTTTCTTCTTTCTTTTGGTTGACGCACTGGGGCAGGAGGTGGGGGTGGTGGCTACTACGCCCCGGGTCAGCAGGCAGCAGCAGCAAGCTCTTCCCCCTGGAGCCAGCCTCAGCAAGCCTGGAACGGGCCTGGTGGCTCTTCTTCCTCAACTGCCTACCCGCCCCAGCAGCAGCAACAGCAGCCCGGCGGCGCGCAAGGACCTCAAGGAGGCGCTCCTGGGGCCTATACACCACACACCGCCGGCCAGCAACAACCACCACAGCAGCAGGGCGGTGGCTTTCCTCAAGCCGGCCCACTACAACCGCAGCAGCAGCAGCAGGCGTGGAGCGGGGGACAGCAGCCCAGCTCGCCCGGCGGCGCGCTGGATGCAAGCAAGACCTATCCCTCATCGCCTCAGCCGGCGTGGCAGACGCCTGGCGGCCCTGGCCCTACCGGCGGCTCCTATCCTCAACAGCAGGGAGGACCCTTGCCCGGTGGCTACCCACCACAGCAGCAGCAACCGCAACAGCAGCCAGCGCAGCCACAGGGAGGCCCGCCCTACCCGCAGCAGCAGTCTGGAGGACCAGGAGGCTGGAACCAGCCGTCACAGGGAGCCCAACAGGGCTACCGCCAGCAGCAGCAACAGGGCGGGGGGTACCCACCCTACGGCGGATCCTTCCCTCCTCAGCAGCAACAGCAACAGCAGCAGCAACAGCAGCAACACCAACAGCCCGCCGGATCAGGCGGCTGGGGCCAGCAACAGCCTACCTACCCACAGCAGCCACCACAGGCGGGCGGCTATCCTCAGAGCGGATGGGGAGGGCAGGCACAGGGGCAGCAGGGATGGGGCGGTCCCCCTGCGCCTGCCGGAGCTCAGATGCAGGGCGGTCCCGGCGGGATCACGCCGACATCGGCCACCGTCTACACCAAGACGACGACCTATGGCGCGGGCCCCGCTCCGGCCTACGGAGGACCGGCGCCCTATCCGCCGCAACAGCAGCCGCCCGCCTCAGGCGGCCCGTGGGGCGGGCTCGCCCCGGGCTCGTCCTCCTTTGCCTCTCTCCCGTCCAAGAGTTTTAACGTCACCCAGGGCTGGGTACCCACTTCACGCGCGCGCGCGTGCGCACACACAATGCCCTTGAAGTTAAATTTGACCAATCATGCGCGCGGGGGTCGCACTGGCAGCTCTCCTACTACGGGCAGCCATCGCCGGACGAGATGATGATCCTGCGGGAGTGGTTCAATGCGGTTGATCAGGACGGTCCGCGCCTGCCCCCTCCTCTTTTTCTTTTTTCTTTTTTGCCGTCGCTGGTTGGTCGTGTCATGGTGCGTCTCTCTTACTGGGACACAGGCAGCGGAGAGATCGACACGGAAGAGCTGCAGCGCGCGCTGGCAGCGAGTGGGGACAACTTTGACAAGCAAGCGCGTACGGACCGCCGCCCTTCTCGTTTCCGCATACACGTGGCTCCTCGCTGACGCCTCCAAGCGCTGCTGCTGGGCATACAGTGGACCTGATGGTGTCCATGTTCGACGACACCGGGAGCGGCACCATCGACATCTCCGGTACGTGCACTCGCCTCCCTTCCTCTTCAAACGCCTCAGCGCTGATCGTTTCGCGTCGCGTGTCCGCGTGCGGATGAGTGCACACAGAGTTCATTTCGCTGTTTCGGTACATCAACGCCATCCGGCAGGCCTTTGACTTCTACGACCCGCGCCAGACCGGTGCCATCGACCTCCCGCAAGTGGTACACACCAGCCTTGGTCTGTGAGGCCTCCTCTCTTCGCTGCCACGGCTTATCTTGGTCATGAATCCACACACACACACGCAGGGCGAGGCGCTCGGAAGAGCCAACTTCCAGCTGCCGCAGGTGACCGTGCAGGCGCTCTTCTTCAAGTTCGACAAGCAGAAGCGAGGACGACTCAACTTTGCCCAGTTCCTCGAGATGTCGATGTACCATTCCCTGCCACTCACCTCCTCACGCAACCACGCCAACAACGTTGACCGCAACAACGCGGTGGTGGGGGACAATGGTTGCGGTGGGCCTGTGATTTGGCCACAAACAACACAGGTATCTGGGCAACCTGCGCACGGCGTTTGAGCGACAGGCGTTCGGGCAGGAGAAGCTGCGCCTCGACTTGGAGGGCTTCACGTCGGTCATGGCCACCATCTACCAGCCGCAGCCCTGACCGACACCATGACTCGATGGCGATGGTGGTTCTCCCCCATACCTCGAGAGCGCTCCGTCTTGTTACCCTTTTCAGACCCTCCCCGCCGCTCACCGACCCTGCTTCACGCCCTTGGCCTTCGAAGAAAACGCAGTGTTCGCGAGTCGTGCTGCCAGTTTAGTGCACTTTCACGCGCTTGCCTCGCACTCCCTCTCCTCCACGGCCTATGTCTTGAACGAGAGGGAGTAGAGAGACAGGGCACAGGTAGAGACAGAGAGAGGGGGAGAGGGCACGGCGGGCCGTGATGTGAGTCTCAGGGCCATTCGCTCTGTTTAGGGACTCGGCTCAGTGGATGGAAGGCACCGTCGGTCCGGCCGGTGTCCCCCACAATCCTTCCTCTCGCGCCTCCTTCTTCTTCACGCTCTCGCCGATGAACGTCGCCAGCTCCTCGTTGAATCTGAACGCGAGCCCCACCCCCACGTCACTTTCTCGCTTCGACGAGCAGCCGACAAAGAGGGAGAGAGAAAGAGAGAGCAGATGCGGTACCGTTCTGGGCTCTCTAGGTTGAGCATGTGGCCAGAGTTCTCGATCACCACCATCTTGGCGTCGAGCAGTTCATGCAACATCTTGGTGTTCTGCGTTCGTACCATCTGTAGCGCCGCGTCGCTGTAGTGAGGCACAACACGCGCGCTAGAACGGCAGACAAGCAGCCGGCGAGGAAGCAATGGCGTGTGCACCACGCGGCATACCCGGTCTTCGGAGCCCACCATGAGAAGAATGGGGAAGGAGCTGGCCTTGAGCCTTTCCATGCGTTCGTAGGTGATGTAGTGCCCCGTGACGGCGAACATGTGCGCCACGATGGAACTCATATGTACGTGTCGGTAGGTGTCCATGTGCCATTCAAACACCGTGTCCTCGTATTTCTTGAAACCAGCGATACCAACGATGAGCCACGTGTGTGGTGGTGTGGTGTGGTGTGGTGTGGTGTGGTGTGGTGTGGTGTGGTGTGGTGTGGTGTGGTGTGGTGTGGTGTGTGCATGTACCTTGAGGAACTTCTTGGAGTAGCAAAAAGGTAGGAGTGCCCTGACTTTCTCTTCCTTGTTTCGAGCAACCGCCCATCGCAGCATGTCTGGGACTGCACTCGTTGCAAACACACTGCAATGAGCGAGAGGGGGGGGGCAGCGTGGCAGCTTAAGCTTACCTGACGAGATGGGCAACGCGACCGCATAGCGACCGCCGGCATGCGTCACGGCTGGTGCGCGCGCGCCAACGCGACATGGGGAGTGAGACAATCGTTTCAAGAAGCAACGCCTCGAGAGAGGGAGAGGGAGTGGCCATACCCAGGGTGAGAGAGGCGATCCGTTTGGGCGATAGCAGGAGCGCGAGCTCCTGTGCGATCATCCCGCCCATGGAAAGCCCCACGATGTGTACGTTGTCCCACTTCAAGTGGTCCAATAGCTCCTGTGTATCCCGCGCCAACATCGACGTGCTGGTTGTGTGCCGTCGACGCACATGCACCACGCATCTTAGTTAAGCAGAGCGAGCGCGAGAAGGAGAGGGAGCGATGGAGGGGAGGCACCTGGTGTAGAGGACGGAGGAGACCGAATCGCCGTGGCCTCGGTTGTCAAAAACGCAGACCTGATACTGTGGCTGCTCGGCAAAGTACTCCACCTGCGGCTCCCACGATTGGCGAGGCATGCAGAAGCCTGCAACCACAGGAAGAGTTTGGGGGGGGGGGGGCAAAGTGTCTGAGCACCACGCAAAGAGAAGAACATTCGATCCACAGCGGAAGGAAAGAGGAACCCATGATGAAGAGTATCTTCTGTGGTCCGGTGCCGTAGAGTTCGTAGTAGATAGAGCACGGCAATCCGCGCTCGTAACCCACGGAGGCGGTGAGCACGTCCGCTTCCACGGGGGTCATCCCGCCGAAGCCTGCCCACAAAACAATTCAGCAAGCGATCATCGGCTGCGAATCTTGTACGAAGGGCAAGATGTACAAACCGTGTTGATTTTCCTCATAAGAAGTGCCGAACATGATTAAAATGTAAAGGGAAAGTGATCACAATAAATAATAAAGTAATAAATCAGGGAAAGAGTGTTTGCTTGCGTAGTGACGGCCGGGTGTAGTTGTTTTGCGTTTGTTGTTGAAGATGGATAGGGTTACTAGGCTCAAGTCTCACAGGCCCTGTAGCTTTCCCGCTTCGCACATGTTCATTCACCTCGCTTCGGGCGAATCGGCAAAATTTCCAGCGCCATGAGAGGCAATTTTCCAAAGCATTTGCCGTCTCTGTGGCCTACCCACAACCTCCCACGACACGGGCGAGATGGCCTCGAGAGCAAGCCCCCCTCCCCCGCGAGATGTCGCCTACGATGATCGCCGTGGGTTGGTAGCCCCACGGCCGCGGCCACGTCCGCGTCCGGCTGGGCCCTGCGTTCTGTCGCGTCCGTGGCCACGCACGCCCCGCGGACCGCCTCGGCCGACGTCCCTGCCGCGCGCTCGCGTGCTGCCGCCTTGGTGTCTTGTGGGTTCTCCATCGCTCCTCGATCGTCCCCCTCGGCCTCGGCCCGCGCTGCCCCGTCGTGGTCGCTGCTGCGAGTGAGCGTCTTCTTCTGGTTGGTAGGCTTCGTAGTCGGGCAGGAGATCCGCCGGTTGTTCGGGCTTGGGCGGTTCCCTCACGCCAGCCATGAGGTTCGCGAGCTCGGTTCGAATGGCGCTCAATCCCGTGGCATTCCATGAGCTCACCATCAGTATGCGCTCCAGCCCGTGGCGTCGCTTCTTCATTGCCTGGAGCGGGCAGCGGGGAGTGAGGGCCACACACATGTGCCCCTAGTTGTCATAAAGGAGTACCTGTTGTACAAGGTGGTAGCGTCTGGCAAGGTCTGGTGGGGTGACGAGATCGGCCTTGGTCATCACGATCTGATATTTTCGCTTGGCCCTGCGCACACGGTGAATCAGCAGTGCGGCAAATGAGTGACGCTCACCTCGCAGTGGGGAAGACTGGAGGATACTTCTCAAGCATGTCGATGAAGTCGAGGTCCGCAGGTTTGAAGCCGTGGCGTGCGTCGATCAACACGCATATCCGTTTCAGTGCTTTTCGGCTGGTCAAGAACTCGCACATCTGGGAAACGATCTTTTAGACCATTGCGCAATGGTCACCAGCCACCGGGGGGGGGGGCTAGAGCAAGCTATTTGAACAACATACCAGCTCAGTCCACGCCTTCACTTTCTCTTCGGCAGCAAATGCGAAGCCGTATCTGCAGATGATGCCCGCGGACAACACCAAGGTGGTGGTTAATGAGGAGTCCAGTGACTGTCGGGCGAGTTGAGTCGAAGAGAGGACAAAGGGAGAGTGCCCTGGAAGATCGACCAGCGCTAGATGCTTGCCCACACGGTACCAGTTGATCTGTTGTGTCTCTCCGGGAGTGTCGGACACTCTGCACACCACCAGCGGTTTAACTTTAGGCCCAGCAACTGGATCGACGCATGCTTATCATCGCCCAAAACGCACCTCACTTTCCCCTGAGCTGTAAGCGCGTTGATGAGCGAAGACTTGCCCACATTGCTTCTTCCTGCAAAAGAGAACGAAAGGCGAGATAAGCATGCAACTCTGATCAAAGACGGAGCGACGCGAGGCATGACAGGCAAACCGATGAACGCAATCTCGGGCAGGTCCTCCGGGAGGAAAGATTCTCTCGACGTAGCGCCGCCCAAGAAGGTGACCTTGCGTTCCCACAGCTATGGCCCATGGACATTGTACGCCATTGTGAGAACAACATGACATAACGAAGAAGGCGACAGGGAGTGTTGGGAGCCTACCTTGTCGGTCGCCGTTCTGGCCTTGGCCAGCTGCTCCTGGCGTTTGCCGTCGGTGATTGGGGGCGGCTCGTCCCTCCGCCTGCCTAGCTTGAGTCGGTTGATGTAATCCAGCACCTTGGTGGCCACACTCCGTCAGTTGCCATCACGCGCCAAGTGAGCGGGGAAGTGCCAGTACCTTGGAATCGACCGGAGTCATGCGGAAGATCTTGTTTTGGCTTAGCTCTGTGGTGGGCTTTTCTTTCTGTGGGGACAGGAGTCAGCTCAGATCTCTCAGAGCACAAAGGACTCCATATGATATGTGGCGGCGGGGGTTCCACCTGGCGCTTGTGCCACTGCTCTCGTTCCCAGGCTAGCAGAGCGCGTGCACGCTTACTTAGTTGTCCATCTCCCTCTTTCTCAGTATTCTTGTGCAATTTCGGATCTTCATCTCGACCCTCGTGCCCGCGTCCGAACGTAGAAACTGAGCGTCCCGCGAGGACATATCTACCGAATATTGACGGAATACCCTGTGGGCGGAATGGCAGCACGGAGGAAATGAGAGTGGAGTGCGCGGAAGGAGGGACAAAGAATCGATTGCAGGCGAGCGTGGCTTGGACGCGCAGAGAACGCATCCTCTCTTCAATCTTTCCTTCTTTGTTTTCTATGATCTTTTCTTTTACTTTTGGCCTCTCTGTGCCTCAGTCCGAAAAATAAAACGAATATCTTTCCATTTGTTCGGTGCTCCCGAGCTCCGACTGCCAGAGGGAAGATGGAGCATCTAGTTGGCGAGAGCGATCCGCTGCAGCGAGCAGAAGATGAAGAGGAGGAGATCAGTCTAAGCTCAGCAGAGTCATCCCGCAATAACAGCAGAGATGAGCTGGTGGCGAACAGCCCTACCACATCTCGGGAGCGACAGTTGTCCGCGACAGAAGACTATGGAGAGGATTTGGAAAAGAAGCGCATCATAAACGAGGGACAGATGGAGGAAGATATGCTTGAGTTTGGTCACACCACGAACTGCTACACGCTGTTCTTCCAGAACGCGGTGAGCTACTTCTACGACCATCGCCACCGGCTTCGTGGGGTGCTGCTTGCGAGCACGCTCGTCGCTGTGCTCCTTATTGTCGCCGTTCTCTTCATCTCCATCTACGATCCCGACGGCACCACCGAACGCAGCAGTACCTCCACCATCTTATTGACTCGAATATTTATGATTATTTATTTATTTATTTATTTATTGATCATCAATTCGAACACTCATTTAATTTAATCTTATTGGAGGCGTAGTCCCCACTGTTCGATGTTTGAGGCCAACTTTGTTTACTTTTGCCGATGTCCTATTGCACGTGCTCAGCGGAGGACATCCTCATCACCACTATCTCTGCGGGAATCATCCGAGAACACTTGCAAGAGCTTACCAAGGAGCCCCACGTCGCTGGCACCGCTGCCGACCACGCAAACGCCATCTACGTTAGAGACAAGTACGCACGCTCGAACAGCCTCCGTCTCGTCATCATGCACGTGACGCAGCCGCTAACCCGCCTGCTCATTGACCACATGGCTGCTTCTACTCCTCATCCAATAGGCTGAAAGCATACGGTTTAGAGGATGTCAACATCGAAACAGTGCCCGTGTTGACAAACATGCCTGTGGAGAGGGTTGTCGAGATAGTGTATCCCGACAGCCTTCGCTTCAAGGCCTCACTAACCGAGCCGGCACGATTTCATCTCCCCTTTCGCTCATGCCCCGAAATGCTGCGAAAATCACAAAGCGATAGGACCTACCGCTCACGCCCGCATCGGCCCACCCTAGGCCGTTCCCCAGGACCCCAGGACGGAGAACCCCGACGTGGTGCCCACCTTCAATGGATTTTCGGCCGACGGCAACGTTACCGCCGAGCTAGTCTATGTCAACTACGGCCGGGCGGAGGACTATGCCCTGCTGGCGCAACTGGTACCCCGTTACCCTTCTTAATCGCTCGCGATGGCCGTGGTCGTCTGTTAACAACGTTGCCCTGCATGGCTGCAGAACATCTCGGTGCGCGACAAGATAGCAATCGCTCGGTATGGCCACGGTTTTCGGGGGAACAAGGCTAAGCTTGCCGAGGTGGAAGGTAGGCGTGCTCGCCATATTGACAATGGCAGCTCTTTGCTCACTGGCGCTACGCCTCGACCCGCGCTCAGGTGCTGTTGGGCTGCTTCTCTACTCCGACCCGCACGATGATGGATTCGCCCTGGGTGAGGTCTATCCCAATGGTCCCTGGCGCCCGGCCGAGAGCGCCCAACGCGGCAGCGTCTGGCAAGGTAAACGCCTGCTTGCTTGCTGCTCATCACGCTCGATGCAATGGACTACCTGCTCGCCTTGATTCGCCGCTAACCATGCCCCCTCTCCCCGGCAGGTCAAGGAGATCCGTTGACTCCTGGCTGGCCGTCAACGCCTGAAGGCCCACGACTCGACATCACGCAGGCCTACGATGGAGATGACGCTAAGATGAAGGTACTGCTTGCCGCGTTTGCACTTTGTTATTTATTTTTGCTCTTACAATGCTTTTTCTTCTTATTATATTTTCTCCAAGCTCTTACCGTGTCCCTTTTCACGCAGGGCTATTCCACGTTGCCAAAGATACCCGTGCAGCCTCTATCATGGGCCGATGCGCTGCCCTTGCTCTCTGGGCTGGCAGGACCACTGCCGTCCGAGAGCTGGCGAGGAGGTCTCCCCCTCCCTCTGTATCACTGTGTTCATGTGGTTCCCCCACATGGACACACACAAACTGGAAAGCTAACAGCAATTGAAATCAACAGCGCTGAACGTATCGTATGCCGCTGGCCCTGGTCCGGTGCGGGTGCACATGCAGCTGGGGTTCAACTACACCACCAAGGACATTTGGAACGTGTTCGGTAGCATCAGAGGCCACGAGGAGCCCGACCGCTTGGTCATCATCGGTAAGCCATTCCGCTCCTCTATACATCAGACGCGACAACGACAATCATCCCGAGCCTTGGACTCTGATCACGCGCAAACCGCAACAGGGAATCACAGGGATGCGTGGGTGTACGGAGCAGGCGATCCACATTCCGGAACTTCGACGATGCTCGAAATCGCACGCGCTCTGGCCATCTGCGTCGAAGGCGGCTGGAAGCCCAGGAGAACGATCATGTTCGCCAGGTACAGCCTTACCCACGCAGCTTTCGTTCCACACCGTGTACAAAACGCGAAGAACGGGTGCTGGCTTTGTGGTTTAGCTCATGTCCGTCGCTGTGTGTGTGTGTGTGTGTGTGTGTGTGTGTGTGTGTGTGTGTGTGTGTGTTGCGCAGCTGGGACGGCGAGGAGTACGGTATCCTGGGGAGCGTTGAGTTCGTGGAGAAGCACGCCCATCTCCTTAACGCGCAAGCGGTGGCCTACATCAACGTCGACTTTGGCGTCAAGGGCACCACCCAGCTGCAAGCTCTGGGTAAGCTGGAGCCCCTCTTTCTTGTTGCCATCGTTCGCTGTGCCACCTTCTCCCTCAAAGCCAACTCAACAAAATTTGTCGGGGGCTGCAGGCACGCCGAATCTGCAGAGCCTGCTTGCCCGTGTGGTGGAAAAGGTGAACATGCCCGACGGGCGCGAGGTTCGTGAGCTCTGGGAGAACGGACGGCTCGGCCCGCTCGGGGCCACCTCCGACTTCATGCCCTTCCTCCAGGTAGATCCGCCACCTCTCCCCACGCACGGGGGGTCTTCTCCCTGGCCCACACATGCAGTCGTTGAGCGTGCGCGGCCTTGATAAGGTCTCACGCGTGCTCGTGCAGGAAATCGGCATTGCCTCGATGGACTTGAGATTCATCGATCCCAAGCCGCTCATCGGCGTCTATCACTCGATCTACGACACTCCCTACTGGATAGAGGTACTTCTCTCCTCCTCGTTCTCCATTCGTTCGTCGGTGCGCTCCCTCCTGACCGCTGGGCTTCATTCACATAACACGCACGAATTCGACTGCGCCAGCACTTTGTGGATCCCACGTTCGAAATCCACGCCACGCTAGGGAAGCTGTTGGGCATCAGCCTCATGCGACTCTCGGGGGAGGACATTTTGCCCTTCGACTACATTCCCTACGCCACACTCCTGCAGTACTTGCTTCTTCACACCTCCCCCTGCTGCCGCAGGCTGACCTTTGCGCGCCCTCCCACCCTCTTCCCTTTTCGTCTTCGCAGGGAGACGATTGAACATGTGAAGGAGATCGCCCCCGAGCACTTGAACGAGTCCCTGACCGTTCTCGAGGAAGCTGGTGAGCGATTTAGGACCGAGGCGGGCGAGGTGATGCGATACCTCCACGATCACGCTGGAGAGCTCAGGCGAGATGTTTTGGTGCGGCTTCGCCTTCAGCACTGCACTGTGCGCGTAAGTGCGATTCCTTAGGATAGTCGTCTATGGTACACTGCAGGGCCTTCGCATCGTCAATGACAAGCTCATGCGGGCAGAGCGTGGGTTCATCGAGGCCAAGTAACCATTGCCCCCATTCCCCGTGCCGCTCGACACGTATTGATACACACACACACACACACACACACACACACACACACCACACACACACACCACACACACACACACACACACACCACACACACACACACACACACACACTGCACACAATCTCTTGCTTTCCCTAATCACCAGGGGCACGCTCGGGCGAGCTCTCTTGCGCCACGTCATCTACGCGCCAGCCCTGACCGACTCGTGCGCAACGCCCTTCCCCCTCCCTTACCCTGTCGTGTGACCGGCTTCTGACCACCTACTGCGCCTGTACTATGCTAGGGCTTCGGGAGAGCTGATGCTGCCGATCACTCATTCGATACGGGCCTCAGACTGGGACGAGGCGCAGTTCCAAATCCGCCGCACGGCCCAGATACTCGACTCGGTCGGGGAGATTCTTCGTGGTCGCCCCACCTTCGACTAGACCAATGTTCCTATTTGCCAAAGTGGAACCAGGCCTGGCAGCTTTTTCTTCTGGGACAGAGGCAGTAAATTGGGCTATGAAATCAGCAATGTGCATGCAAGCCCATAATGTGCCACATTCACACAATTCACAGAAACACTAACAATGTGCTTGATGGTTGGCCTCTCCTGATGCATGATATTCTCATCTCTCTTGTCACCCAAGCCCTGGTGTTCAGAAAACGAGCTGCTGGAGTCGTAACGTATTGGGTAGCGCTCGCGCTGAGGTGCTGTTGCCCTACTAGAACAAGGATTGTTGTGGAGAGTGGGTGTAACGCTACAAAGGCCCATGTGGCGTCCAACCCTCCACCCCAAAGTGTCCTGACGAAGTGAGTCCCTCGAGGCGAGCGTGCTACGCAGCCTGGGAATGCGGGGACAATGTAACAAATGACTTTTGTGCACTTTTAACACACAAACTGTATAAAAACACACTTATGCCTGGCCTCAAAAAATAAAAAAAGAAGCTTAAAAGTCTATCCCCATTCCCTGGACCTTAGTTCAAATTGAAGTTGTGGCAGAATGTCTCAGAGGAACCCTTGCCTGGGTCTTCTCAACAGAGTGTTTGGAAAAAAGTAACAATGACTCTTTTGACTACTCAGCACATCACCAACACACACATAGATAGAAGAGCTGTTGGTGGCAGGCAGGTATCATATAATTGATACCATATGCTCATGCAGAGTATCCTTGAGAGTGGTGGATCAGGTGGAGCAGGAACAAGGGGACAGGGCCATCATGGAATCATCACCATGAGCTCTTCACCCTTAAGGGTGATAAGAATCCAGCCATGTCTTGAATGGCCAACATTACACAGGTGACCCACCAGCACAAAAGAGATGGTGAAAAACAGAAGATATGGTTGTGCACCAGCCAGCAACAGTAAACCAGCCAATGCAAAGATCAAGCTGCAGACACATGGTACTTTTCCAAAATAACTCCCTTAGGGATAAATAAGGCATTTAGATTTATGTCCAGCTGGTATGTGTCCTCCAGAGTGGCAGAGAGAGCATGAGCATGAGGAAGAGGGAGGCAGAGCAAAACGGGGGAAAAGGATACGGCACGGTGGATTCCCGGGTGGTCGCCCACCCCAGTACTAACACCGCCTGGCGCAGCTTAACTTCGCTGTTCGGATGGGAAGCGGTGCTTTCTGCGCAGTGTGGCCGTATCCAACATTACTGTTTAACTCCTTTGTTGTCCACCACACCAGAGCCAATGTGTAGCAGCAAATTGGCTTGATTATCAGACTGTATGTCTGAGACAAGCAAAAGAGTTTCCTTAGGATTTATATGCTCACCACACTATTTCTCTATCAACTCTTGTGCACCACCTCTGAAGCTCCTTTTCAGATCAGGACTCTCCATCACTCATATGCTTGTGGTAAGTGTGGCTGAGTACAAGATTGCACAGGAGGACTGGTACCCTTTCAGGTGATGATGCTTCCTCTGGCATTTTGTCTGCTCACTCTCTCTTGAAGTGTGGAAACTGCAGCAACAAGCCTCTGCTGTCCTCTTGGCCCAGCCCCAAGAGGGGTCCAGGCAGCAGCAAGTATTGCTCCTGGAGGTTAACAAACTCAACAATTTGAACCAAGGGCCATCAATCTGATTTTGACTATGCTGATAGAGGTCAATTTCCAATTTAAACTTTGTTCTATTGGGGATGTTCATGAGTACAAAACATCACAAAAAATTGGAGAGCTTTTAGCTTTGTGCCCAAGAGATGCAACCTGTTTCTTGGTGGTGCGAAAAACTTGGAGTTTTGGTGGTGAGGAAACAAGAAAGAATATAGTGTTTTCAGTGCTTTTTCGTTTTGGTGTCTCTCAGAGTGTAACAGAGAAGGAGAGCGAGGCAGGTCTGCCTTTTGTCTCGAACAACCATGGAAGCTGGGCGGAGCAAGGTGCGACTACAGCTTGTTCCCAACACGGGACAAAAGAGCCGGGGTCTCCCTGTCGTTGTGGAGGGACCGACCTATGCAGCCATTGCCCAGGCTGCCCGCAACAAGCTACTCGCCCGCCGCGCTACCTCCTCACACAAAAACAGGCGCAGCCACGCCAACAAGAAGGGCAGTGTCGGAGGCAGCAGCGGCACTATCCGCCTCTTTCTCCAGGACGGGCGCGAGCTACAACCCCTCGGTGACGACGACAACCAAGACGTGCTGCCACTAAAACAAGACACCGTTGTAGTCGTCTCCTCGGGCGAGGCCTATGTCTCCAGCGCTGGTAGACTCTTGGAGGATACTACGCCGACACCTCGTCGTGCCGACACTGCTGTCGAAGGTGGCAAAGCGGAGGCAGCCACAACCTCAACGTCGCCTTTAGGCGCCAACACCGGCCTAACTCTTGGCCAGCTCGTAACTTCCCTCCTGGAGCAGTTACCATCGTTGCCGGTCGAAGTCGTGGCAGACGACTACGCTACCCTCAAGGAGGAGGAGGAGGAGGAGGAGGAAGACGTCGTTAACAACGATGGAAGGGGAACAGGTGGCATCAACGATAACGAAGGCTTCGGTCTT
This sequence comes from Acanthamoeba sp. SK_2022b, assembly GCA_027943245.1. NCBI lineage: Eukaryota > Discosea > Longamoebia > Acanthamoebidae > Acanthamoeba > Acanthamoeba sp. SK_2022b. The sequence goes on from JANDJZ010000181.1 coordinate 63,565, forward strand.
GGGCAGCTAGGAAGAGAAAACCTGAACGAAGCAGGAGAGGCGAACGCCGCAGCACCACGCGCCACCGCTGCTGTTGGAGCCACGGCGGCAGCCTCGCCGCATTGCAAGAAGGCTCCGGTGATGACAGCGTTTGACTTGGAGGGACCGTTTCCGGTGATGGAGGGCAACGTGCTGCCGCTGCTTCGGGAGGCCATCAAGGATTGCGACGACTTTGTGGTGGCCAACTGCGGCGACTACCTCGCATTCGATTACCGGCGAGTAACGCGGGACACCTTCCCCGACCCGGTGCACGTGCCCAAGAAGAATGCACGCCTTCGATGGCTGATGGCAGCACGCCGTGAATGCCGTGGCCTATTGGTGTCGCAAGCCACAGGCTGCGTGGTCGCCCGCCGGTTCCACAAGTTCTTCAACGTCGATGAGCGGCCCGAGTCCGCAGCCGCTCTCGTCCCGCTTACGGACTCGGTCGTGCTCACGGAGAAGATTGATGGCTGTCTGGTCTCCCCCTTGGTGCTCGACCACCAACACTCAGAAGTACGAGGCGTACGGTGGGTGACCAAGGTTCAGCCGTCCAAGCAGATCGAAGAGTTTGTGGCTGCAGCTTGTACCAACATCGATGGCGCCGACTACGGGGGACTTGCGGTGGAGTGGGCGACCCAGGGCCTCACGCCGCTCTTCGAGTGGTGCGATCGCTCGCTCGGGCTCATCGAACACCATGCCCAGTCGCTTGTCCTTCTTGCCGCGCGCCACAACGTGACCGGCCGATACCTCGAGCGAGCGGCGCTGGAATCGACTGCCGCCAGGTTTCGCGTGCCCGTGGCCGCCCGCGTGCCGCTTGATCTACAGGTGACGCCCACCACGGCCAGTCTCAAGGCACACGTAGACTCCTGGGCTCCCGGTGCCGAGGGCCTCGTGATGTTCCTCCCAGAATCCGGCCTCATGTACAAGCTCAAGAGTCACTGGTATCGCACGCTTCACGCCAACAGCGGCATCACCAACCTGGCCAAAGTGCTGGCCGAGCGGCCCTCGCTCGTTGGTGTGCCGCCGGCCATGGTCTGGAGCGCCGTCGTCTCGGGTCGTGTGGACGATCTCCTCCCGCTACTGCGGGCAGCCGGCAACAACGGCGACGCCGACCTGCTATCAGGCTTCGTCACAGCCCACCACGCCGGCCAAACCCGCCTCCTCAAGCGACTCCAGGCCTGGGGCGTCCGCGTGAGGCAGCTGATTCGCGGCCGCGTCGAAGCGACTCCTACGCACGAGATCAGCGCCGCCGGCATTGCCGCTCCGTCGCACTGTTGGAACGACAAGGTGGAGGATCTCGTGCTGCAGCAGCTAGCTCTGAAGCTGGCAAGCTCGCTCGGCGCCATCCTCGCGCAGCACTGTAACAAGCGTGCGCTCCAATGCTTCGTCAAGCCGGAATCCGTCGACCGGCAGGAAAAGGTCATCGACGAAATGGTGCGGCGCCTGGCCGCCCGTGGCAGGTGGCGACAGCTGGAGGCCCTCCTCGGGCTCAGCTGGCAGCGGTACTTCGAGGTGGGCAACCCAGCGCTGCTCTTCGACGAGGCATGCGCGGAGGATGGTGAGGACACCGCCCAGACGCCAGTCGGTAACGACAGCAACCATCATCAGGAGACTTCTACCTCCATCGAGGAGACCGTTCCGCAGCTTCAGGTTTTCTGCGACTTGGATGATGTGCTGGCCGACTTTACCGCCGGGATTCGGCGGATCGGCAGGACCACCCACCAAGCTGCAGACGGCAGCCCGCAGATGTGGGCCCTGATCCGGAAGCACAAGACCTTCTGGTCTGGGCTCGACAAGACGGAGGGCGCGGACGCTCTGTGGGACTACCTCCGCTCGCAGCCCCACGACTCGGCCTTTCCCAAGATCCTCACGGGTGTGCCGGAGGGCAAGATGGGCCTCGTGGCGCGGGAACAAAAGCTGGCTTGGTGCCGCCGACACCTCCAGACATCAGGCGATGGCCGCGGCGAGCCGGTCGAAGTGATCACCTGCCAGAGCAGCAAGAAGTACGAGTACAGCCGTTTCGGCCATGTGCTCATCGACGACCGCGAGACCATGCGCACCGACTGGGAACGGATGGGCGGTGCCTTCGTGCTGCACACCGATACGGTCTCCACATTGGCGCAGCTTCAGACGCTGCTGCCGGAGCTCAGTCAACAGCTCGATGCTGTACGAGAGCTGATAGCGCCTGCTGCACACCTGCCACTCGTCGACGCCTTTAGCGTGCCGGAGGCGGCCATTAGTCTCGTCGAGGGCGAGCGCGGGCTGGCCGAGTTCGCAGAGGCGATGGCGAGCGCGCGCGTTGTCGGACTAGATGTCGAATGGACGCCCGACACTCCCGGCGGGCCCCAGAACAGGGCTGCCCTGCTGCAAGTGGCCGTGTCAGAGGACCGCGTATTCCTCGTGGACCTCTTGTGTCTCTGTCGCGAAGCTGAGCAGACCATCACGCAGCTGCTCGAGGCCGCATCAGTGCTAAAGCTTGGCTTTGGCCTCCAAGAGGACTTGCACAGGCTCGGCCTGGAGTGCGCCGCCGTCCGATCGACGCTCGACCTGGCACAGGCGGTTTCCAAGCTCGTGCCAGGCTTCCCTGCCACGCCGCCACTCAGCCGTGTGGTGGAGCAGCTGCTGGGCGTGAGGCTACAGAAGAGCAAGCTCCTGCAGGCCTTCGACTGGTCTCTTCGCCCGCTGCCAGTCACTCATCGTCAATACGCGGCTTCCGACGCCGCGTGTCTGCTGCGCCTACACGCAACCATCACTCGACGACCAGCTCTTCGCGCCCTTGTTAGCGCTGCCTTCACCGTCGATCTCGACCCGCCCTCCAAGCGACAGCGCCAGCAGTACTGCCAGCCAGCCGCCAATACGGGCGCATCCAGAGTCTCTAAGCAGCGCGTCACGCTTCAGTACTCGGCCGTTTTCCTTGATCCGGACTCGCGCGCGCCTGCTTGCTGCGTTCCCCGCGCAGCTGCCTACTGTTCACGCCGATCACGTGACGTTGGCCTACGCCCCATCGATGGACGACATCCGGGGCTTGTCAGTGGGCGAGGAGGCCTCCGTGCGCGTGCTGGGCCATGCCGTCGATGGCAACGCGCAGGCTGTCGCTGTGGAGCTCACCGAAACTGCTGCCACTGGCCCCGTGCCTGCCGCCAAGATCCTCCACATCACCATCGCCACTCGGCCAGGCGTGCCCATGAGCTACGCCAACGAGCTACTCGCTCGCGGCTTCGTTCCGGTGGCTGCGCCGCAGGCTGCACTTGAACTATCTGGTCAGGTCGGCCTCGTGGTGGCCAACGAGTTCGTGATGGCGGAGCTACCGCCCAAGATCCTGAGCGAGATGCAAGAGTTCGCAACCAACGGACTGCCGGGCCAGTGCCTCGAGCTCGGCAAGAAGCAACCCCTCACGGCGATGGAGCGACAGGCCGTCCACAGGTTCGCCGAGATCCACGGCCTGGAAAGCGAGAGCGTTGGGCGCAAGCACCAACGAGTGGTGACGCTCCGCATCCCGCATCGGCCGATGCGCAACCGAGACGACCAGCAGGTGGGCGTTGTACACGACCTCCGAATCATGAAATCAGGCAACGAGGACGAGAACCGGCGACTCATGCGACAGAACGCGAGGTCGCGAACGAAGGCCGGCGAGGCGCCGCACATCATTCGTGTTACGGACGCCGCATCTCTGCAGTCCCTCCAGCTGGTCTTCCAGAGCCTCGAGCGCGCCGGCGGCGGCGGCGGCAGCACATCGGGGCATCCTGAGTCCGTGCATGGACGTCTGCGTGCGAACGGCGCCGTGCAGTTGTACCCGTCCTTCCACTTGCTTGCGGCCGATAACCTAAGATCAGGCTGGCATGAGCTGGCCCTTGACCTACTCTCGGGTGATCGTGATCCCGACGCCAATCCAGTCGTCGTCATCATGCGCGGCCTGCCCGGTTCTGGCAAGAGTTCGCTCGTGCGTGCTCTCATCGGATCTCGCAACGAGGAGGAGCACGGTGCGACGCAGGCATCCGACAAGCACCAAGAACGCGAACGCGACGATGATGACATCATTGACTTGGGAACCGACGGCGGCGTCGACAAAGCAACGTGGAGGGTGCCGGTATGTAGCGCAGACGAGTTCTGGGAGCGAGGCGCCGGCAGGAGCAGACGGGAGCTCAAGCGCATGCAAGAAGATGGCCTGAGCGCCGAAGACATCTACGAGCACTGTTGGGACGAGCGGCGACTGGGCGAAGCGCACGACTACTGCTTCGCACGCTTCCGAGAGGCCCTGGACGCCGGCCGCCGGCTGGTGGTCGTCGATAACGTTAATGCTTTGCTGCGTGACTACGCCGGATACGTGGGCCACGCGACCGCTGCAGGCTACGCCGTGCTCAAGCTGGAAATCGTTTGCAGCAGCGATCACGAGCTGGCGGCCTTCCACCGGCGCGGTCGGCATCGCGTGCCGATGGCCGCTATGGCAGCCATCTGGCGCCGCTGGGAGGTCGATCCCGAGGCCATTCTCCTGTCGCCTTTCCTCGGCACTGACGCTGACGGCGACGACGACGACGAGGAAGGCGCGATGGAGGCCGGGCAGTCCCTGCTTCAGTGGCTGAGTCAGAATAAGCTGTTCGGGGCTCGGAGCAAGCACCGCAGGCCCAGCCACATGATGGCCGAGCTCGAGGACCGGCCGTCCAAGTTCGTCTTCGTGCCGCCGGAGCGTCACGAGGAGTTCCTGCGACGCTACGCTGCCGACTCCAGCCCCAAGTTCCTCATAGAGCACTTCTCCACGCCCGTGTGCCCGTTGCTCTTTGACGTTGACTATGTCGCCGAACGCGAGATGACCCCCGAAGTCCAGCGCGACATCATCCACTCCCTGCAGCGCACCCTGCGGGCGTGCTACCCCGACCTCGGCCCGACCCGCGACGCTGCCATCTTTGGCGGCGTGGTTGTCACAGGCGGCTTGTGCTACCAGCACTGCGGGCTCATCAAATCGGGCCGCCACGTCCTCTTCCCCGGGGTGCTGGTCACCCTCGAGCAGGCCATCTGCATTGCTGATGCGGCAGCGGCACGCCTGGAGGCCGAGCAGGTGGGCCGAGGCGACCCCCGGCAGCCGGCGTGGGACCAGATGCTCGACACGGCCATCTACCGTGGCGCCGAACCGGGCGTGCGCATGTTTGGCAGTCGCAAGACGGTTCGTAACGTCGCCAGTGGCCAGTGGGTCGACGCCGGCATCGGCGTGCACACGCTGCGAGCTGTCTTTGACGTCAGAGGAGAGCTCGACGAGCGCGCCTTCGCTTCCCTTCTTCAGGATCCGGTGGCGCTGCTGCAGGTCACCACGCTCCGATCGTGGGCGGCGGCGCCTACGCCTGGGTTCTGTGCGCCGGCCGGCGCTGGCCTCTCGACCGGGTTAGCCCAGCAGCCGCCAACGGAGCAGCGCGAAGCCTCGGTCTCCATGACGGCCGTTGATTTGGACGATATCGAGCTGAGGCCGGCCAGGGACGACCTGGTGGAGCACGTGATCGAGCGGTACCTCCCGCGCAAGCTGGCCAACTACCTGGGCCTCCCGCTGAAGGACGTCAACGACGAAACGCGCATAGAGCTGTCCCGCGAGCACGGCCCCAGCGAGGGCAAGATCCGCGGGATGTGGGAGCAGTTCGGCAAGAGCGGAATCATCGACCTGCGGGTCGACCTGCAGCCGCGCCGCAAGCAGGGCCGCACGAGCCACTACGGCGACGACGAGTTCGCCAACTGGCAGGTGCAGTTCGGGGCCTCGCAGGTCTGCAAGGCGTCGTCGCGCGCCCGACCCGGCCAGACCGACGTCGGCGCCTTTGCTGGCGTGTTCATGCGCACGGGGATATCCTTCCGCGTCGGAGACCTGAGGAAGGCGATGGCGCTAAGCTTCGAGCAGAGCAAGTATGTCTGCCTGGACATCGTGGGCCTGTCGCCGCCGGTGGTCGCGCCTTCTCGCAGCCTTCCCAGCGCTGACCAGTTAACGGCCTCGAGTTCTGAGGATGAGGACAAAGATGATGGAGACGACGAGGAAGAGGAACACGACGAGGGGAGTGACGAAGAAAAGGAAGACGAGGAAGACGCGAACACGAAACGGAGGACACGGATCTACGCACGTGGCAAAAAGGAGAAGCACACACGCAAGAACAAACGCTTGGCCAAGCACCAGCGTGGCTTTGTGTAGGCGTCCCACAAAAGGGAAAAACAGATAAAGCGTGATTATTCTTATTGTTCTGATTTTCCTCTATTATTAATTTTTGCGCTTTTCTGTCGGTTCTAGCGTGTTGGCCACGGTCAAACAAGCGCACCATGCTGGGCTGGGTGGACGTGGTGGTAGTGGTACTTTACCTTGTGCTGGTGCTAGCTATCGGCCTTGGTGCGCGGTACTTCCCTGGCAAAGGACACAACCGGAAGACGGAAGGAGGCAAGGACGTTGCGGAATACTTCCTTGCTGGGCGGAACGTGGCCTGGTGGGCCGTCGGCATGTCCTTATTTTCCTCCAACATTGGCAGCGAACACTTCGTCGGTACCACCCCCCCCCCTCCTCTTTTTTCCTCCCCAGCCCTGCTTCTTGCCGGAGCTTTCGTGAAGGTTCACCCATCCCCAGGCTTGGCCGGCTCCGGAGCTGCAAGTGGGCTGGCGGTGGCTCATTTTGAGTGCGCACAGCCTTGTCCTCACCTCCTCCCATACTAAGAGTATGGCTACTCACGGTGGCGGGGCCATTCATAGAATCAACTCCGCAGTGTTCGTGCTACTGCTGGGATGGGTGTTCGTCCCGTACTATTTGAGCAGCACCGTTTTTACCATGCCCGGTATTCCTCACAGCCTGTTGTGGGCTCGGGTTGCATGTGCGCTTTTCAGAGTCTGACTTTCGCGCTAACCCCTGCGCCGCCACTCTGTTCTCCGCACAGAATATCTCGAGAAACGGTTCAACAAGTATTGCCGAAGCTGGCTAGCCGCGGTGTGCATGGTTGAATACGTCATTGCAAAGATCTCGGTGTCTCTCTACGCCGGAGCTATAATCTTCCAAGTAGTGTTGGGAGTCTCCAGTCAGTGGGTGAGCGCAGTCTGCATCCTCGTCGCCACCGCTTTATACACGTACTCCTCCTTCCCCACGTGTTGGGTGTCTCAAAGATTTCACGAAGGTCAGGGCGGCCAGCGAGTTCTCTTCTCCTACGCCTCTCTCACTCTGGTGTTGCGCTGCAGGGTAATCGGTGGTCTGCGCGCAGTAATGTACACTGGTACAACACCACTTCGCGAGTAGTGTGGTGCTTGTGATTTTATGCGACTTTCTATACGGGCTCATGCGGAGGGCCTTGAATCTTCTCTCTCTCTCTCTCTCAGAGGTGCTCCAGACCGTGATTTTAGTGGCTGGAGCCGTGATTCTGCTGGTCATAGGAATGGTGCATGTCGGTGGACTTCCCGGATTGCGGCAAGAGTGCGCCACCACGCCTCTCGCCCCGCAGAATACGTGTCGAGACCTCACCTGGACGCTGCCGCCATTGTATGCGCAACAGGCTGCCAGAATCCTACTTCCACATGTTCCGCAGTGCGGATGACCCCAACTTCCCGTGGACGGGCATTCTCCTGGGGTATCCCATCAACGCCATGTGGTATTGGTGCACTGACCAGGTACTACCCTCAGCTCTCATGACCCGCAGACATACACCAACAAGAAGCAGAGGGAGAACATTCACACATGATTACAACAATGTGACGCCAGGTCATAGTACAGCGAGTGCTGGCTGCACATAACATCGAGAGCGCGCGCAGCGGTATGTTTGTTTGTGATCTTGTCGATGGAAGATCCTGATTCCCATCGTTACTTGTTTTTGTTGGTCTTGTTGGCTGTCGCCAGGAACAATTCTTGCCGGCTATCTTAAGCTTTTGCCGTTGTTCATGCTGGTTATGCCTGGAATGATCGCTCGTGTACTCTTCCCTCAGGAGATGGCAGAGGTAACCTGACAACTTCCCCCCCCCCCTTGTGCAATGCATACGCTGGCTCGCGCGTGCTCTTATAAGATATTTCGCCCCCCCCCCCAAAACCCTTCAGGACAGTAATACAGCCTACCCGCTACTGGTCATCAAGCTCATGCCCGTCGGCCTCGCTGGCCTCGTCGTGGCGGCGATGCTGGCGGCGCTGATGTCGTCGTTTGCCTCTCTTTTCAACAGCTGCTCGACCATCTTCATGAACGATGTCTGAAGATCTCGTAATTGGGGGGATAGTTATGGCCAGTGAGCACCGTGCTTTGACTTACGCGCGGGCTCGATAGGTGTTCGGGCACTGTCTGGGACTGCTGCGGCTGGCCTTGCGGCTTTGGTTCGGTTCCGTTGCTGCCGACAACTCAAACTGGTTCATGCGGCTGGTGGCCTACTCGCACTTCTTACACTTTATCTTCTTCACTTTCGCGTCTTGTGTGGCTGTCATTTTCGCGGTACGACACCCACCTCTTCCGCGCACACCCGCCCTACTCACAGGAAAGGGTTTTATTCCAATTGGGCAGGTGAGTTGGGTCACGCGAAGGCAAGGAGACTCATTAACCCAGGAGCAGTCCAAGCTGGTGTGGAACAAAGACAAGGAGGAGGAAATCCTCATCGAGGAGGAGAACGAGCAGTGGGAGGAGAAGCTGTCGGAGGAGGAACGGCGACCGCTTGTGGCGGCTGCCCCAATGCTTGGTGGAGGAAACCGTTGGCGCCGCTGGTTCCGGGAGCACCGGAGAGAGGTCAAGATAGGCTTGTCCGTGCTCCTTGTGATCTGTGTCTACTCTGTCGAGTTTGTCTTCCGGTGACGGTCTGCCAACCAAGGGTTTCACTGCCTTGTTTTATTATTTTTTTATTAATTGGTTGGTGAAAACTAAACTCCTATGCGGGACAACGTGGCTGCCCGCAATCGCGTGGTTGAGAAGCTTGAGACGAATGGGGCAAGGTGTGAAACATGGCACGGGCTGGGCACTTCTTGCTTTTTCTCCTTCTTACCACTATAATGCTGGCGGCCTTGTCGTACCACTCCTACGTGCTGCCCTTGGGGACCAAGGTTAAAACTCCTGGCACTGTTGATGTGAAGCGAATGTTAATATCGATTTAATCCTACAGCTCCCACTGGCTGCCGACCACACTGAAAGAACGTCGCAAGCAGTTCCCAACTGCTCTTGCCCACCGTACCGCAGTTGGGCTCCCGTGAAGTACACGGAAAGTTCAAACAGCAGTTTGGTGGCGAACAGTGCGCTTCGGCCGCTCTTTGCCTTCTGGGATGCTGTGGACGACATGCGTGAATATGAATGGACGTTCAACGTACTGCTGGCCAAAGTAGAAAACCCTATCATGTACGCATGCCCTCTCTCCCACTCTGCAAACCTGTTCTCAACCTGTTTTGCTTCTGGACTTGCACGCAGCATCGTGAGGAGTGAACAAGAGCTGGGTTCACTCACACAAGGTGTGGATGAAGTGAACCTCTTGTACATCTACTCGGAACAGGCCCCATTGAGGGCGACCTCATTCTATCAGAACAAAGGACCACGTAAGTGGAGAGAGAAGTGGGGCCAGCGATTGCGGCTGGGTTTGTTTCAGTTGTCTGATGAGGTAGCACTCCAAACCCTCTCGCAGTTCTGCCCCTTCTTGTCGCTTGATGATGGTTGTTTGCTTATCATCGCCCGACATCGCCTATGTAGCATGTAGCTCATACAGAGTTCTACGATGTGGCTGACTATGTCTATCGGAACTACTGGAGCGCCCAACTCGAAAACAAGATAGCGCAGATACAAATGACCAATCCTGGTACGGCGTCCTCCTCATATATGAGCTTCAATAAGGCCAGTCACGTCAGTTGACACGTCACTCTTTATCCTCCAGGATTGACGGTGCGGTGGATGATCCTCGGATACTCCAATGTTCGGCCGCACAGTCCGGGCCTCGTGGTGCCTTCATCCACGCGACCCCTGGTGTGCAATTTTTATGGCAACCAGAATAGAGGAAATCGAAAACAACTGCTTCAGGCCCTTGCCAAGGTATCACCGTCCTTCCCTCTGATGATGCTATTCCGTCATCTCCATCTGATTCTCGAACACTATGGGAAATGGCAGCAACCTGGGATCAAATCCTCATCAAACCAGGAGGTGACGTGCCAAGTCGGATATGGTCTTGCTCCACGCCGCTATCAGGAAGTTCTCCACAGATCTGTGTTCACCTTGTGCCCCAGTGGCAACGGCGCGGAGACGTACAGACTGGCGGAAGCAATGACCAGTGGCAGCATTCCCATCATGGTGGCCACCTACTACGCCACAAGGTGGCTCTCGAATTCGCCGCTCATCATATTGGACTCGTGGGATGGGATCAACGAGTTCCTCACGGGCCAGCTGGCTACGAACACCCGCAACACCACCTACCTTGACCAGCTGCAAGCGCAGGTGGTACACTGGTGGCACAGCTACAAGAGCGAACTGCAGTCACAGATCTCTTGGGACGTGAGTCGAAGAACAAGCCCACCAACCTGATGTTTTCGCCCTTGGCCAAGAACCTCTTTCGGACCTAGTTTGGGGGGAAGATCATTTCTTGGAAAGAGAGCTGTCCATGGCGCCTCGTCCGCTCAGAGGTTGGGCTGGACCTCCCGCACCAGGCCTTCGCCCATGGCGGCAAAGTCGTGCAGCAACTCAAAGACGTTGGTCACCACCTGCGGCGCCTTGCTCTTGGTGTTTTCGTCCGCCTTGATGTTCAGCTTCTACACCGCGACACGCAAGCGCGACACGTCAGCCACCACACCGGTACCATGACCTGAACCAAGTGGCAACATCTTAGATGTCTGACATACCTTGATCAAGGGCGAGTCTGCGGGGAGGAGGGACACGGGCGCGGCGAACTCGGCGTGCATGACCTTGAAGGCTTTGGGCGTGAAGGTGCCGGGCTTCCACACGACGCCGATCACTCGGCCCTCGAGGGCGTTGTGGAAGAAGAGGGCCAGGTGCCCGAATCGCGCCCTGAGCTCGTCGAGGTAGTTCTCCACCAGGTCGAGACCCACGTAGACAGGCTGCTTGGCCGGCAGCTGCATGTTCTTGTACTTGCTCGAGCCCTTGGCGCCGACGGCCGACTCCAGGTGGATCAACACGTCGTACGGCGCTAGCGGCGTCACGAACATGGTCTTCCACTTGGCCTCGGGGGTGGACGGGTTCTCGATCAGTTGGCGCAGGATGCGGTAGGACTGCTGCGCGTAGGCCACCACCCGCTTGAAGATCAGCGGCGTAGGCGAATGCCTGAAACCGCGCAAGACATCCATGCACCCCCAATCGACCATCGCGTCAGCCACGCAACACGACCCCATTTTTGTCTCGAGAACGCCAAAGGGAGAGGCGATGCCGCGGTACCGGGTGAGCTTGGCGTATTTGTCCGACGGGGTGGAGATGTAGAGCGCTGTCTCCTTGATCTTAGTGCCCCGCTCCTTGGCCGATCGCTAACCCAACGTGACAGGAGAAGCGGCAGTGTGAGGTCTCTTCTGTTTCCCGGGGGCGGGGGGAGACAGTTGTACCTGGAGGCTGCGGAGGCGTTCGTAGGTCGCCTGGATGTGCTGGTGGTCGTCGTAGTCGAACTCGCCGTCGATGTCCACGACCAGGGCCGTCTCCTCCCAGTTGAAGGTGCTCAGCAGGTGGAGGAAGCGCAAGAATCCCGCGACGTGGTTATGCGGCTCCTCGAACGGACGCGGGTCGGTGTAGGCGTGGGCCACGAGCAGCTCAATGACCTCCTGTTCGTATGACCGTTTGAAACGCGGTCAGAGACCGTGGATACGCAATTGCTTGCGTTATGCCAGAGAGAGAGAGAGAGAGAGAAAGAGGGATTTGGGTCGCGTACGTCGGCCAAATAGCCAGAGAACATGTGAGAATGGACCCAGAGCTTGGCCAGTCGAGTGGCCATGGCATAGGAGATGTGGCGGTGGGAGAAGCCGTGCATGCGGCCAGCGTGCTGAGCCGCCTGCAGAACTCTCTCGGGCAGCGCTGCCTTCTCATCGACTGCCTCCTCTACGAGCCCAATGGGGGAGGGATGCGAGCGACGCGTCAGCAGAGTGTCGGTGTGGCAGTGAAACTGAGGCGGATGAGGGATAGGAGGAAGGCCCGAGGGAGCCCATACCAGATTTGGTCATGAGGACGATCTCCTTCTGCTGGTGGAGGAAGAAGCGGAACACGAAGCCCTCCCTCTTCAGCTGCACGTCCACCCACTGCGGGGTGGGAGTGCACACGTGGCCGTGCTTCTTGTGCAGCCCCTCGGCCAGCTTGATATAGAACGCTGCCTTGAGCTTGCGAATGGCAGCCAGGTCATCGGGCCAAGCGGCACTGGGCTCCAGCTACGCGTGCCCCGGAGAAGGAGCGAGGGTCAGACACGGAGAGAAGGGCTGTAGCTGAGGGACTCGGTGGGTTACCTGGATTGCGACAGTGATGGGCTCGACGCAGGTCATTCCGAGGTGGTTGGGCCTCGTCTTGTTGATGGGCTGCTGCGGGTACACCTCCGTCATCCGGAAGGCGGCGCTCACCTGGTCGAACACACACACACACACACACACACACACACACACACACACACACACACACACACACGTATTCAGTCACCGCGACGCGCGAGATTCGGGGGGCAGCTCGTTCGCACCTGATAGAGAGCGACAATGCTGAGCGGGAGGTACTCCTCACCGAGGGTTCGCAGCTGCACCGATAGCTGATCAAACGCCGTGATGATGGTCGGCGAAGTATCGACGATCTTGGCTGTGGTGCACCACCACGGCAAGACGGAGGTGGATAGTTGGTTGGCGTGGGCTCGGCTCGGTGCGCACACAAAGGGAGTGCTTGGGGGGTGTACCCTTGCCGCGGTGAGAAAGGAGGCCGTCGAACTGGTCGATGACAGCGCGAACCGAGGAGCTGGGGATGTTGAGGTGCCGGTTGAGCAAGTAATGGGCCGCATCCCTCACGATGACATAACGCGAGCCTCCCTCGGGACTCCACACTGCAATGTGGGGCGAAGGGGCCGTGAGTCAGCACCGGCGCGCGGTTGTGCTCCACAGACTCGCTGTTTAAGAGAGGCGCCTGGTTCAGGGAACGCACCAACGGACTCGTTGATCTTGCCGTCCTTGAACCTGCGCATCTCCGACTTGGGACCCCAGAACTGGCGGAACTCGGCGGCCTAACGTAGGAAGGGAGGGGCGATGTTTAGCCATTGAGCGGTGAGAAGTGGCCAAATAGGTGATCACCTTGGCGGCGTCGTCAGCGGGAGGACCCAAGTCGACCAGTCGCTGCGCGGTCTCGGGGTTGAGGATGAGACCCACCACCACTTGACGACCCAACCCCGTGGGGGGCTGGTCGAGTTCGTACTGGTCGAGAACCAGCGCTCGGGTCCGCAGAAGAGTGACTCGATCGGTGAGGCCCCGCGCGAGCACCTGCGCGGTGCGGCGGGCAAGCCACGTCGGCCACGAAAGGTCGCGCGCCCTCTCCTCATCTTCGGTGGCCTCCGCCGGCAGATCGATGCTGCAGTGGCACGCAAAACGCGGAGCACCAAGCCACGAGCCGATCACCAGGTGTCAGTCAAACGAGCGAGAGGTTTTGCGCGGTGAGCTGGCGAGAGTGTGCGGTGCGGTCGTGTCAGATAGCCATAATTTACACGCGCTTGTCGAGACACGAGGCCGACAAGCATTCATATGACACGCAAAAATGACGTTGTCATCATCCATCCCCCGAGGATGAGAAGGGTTAAGGAAGGGATGTGGACACGCCGGCGTACTGGATGTAATTGTCGAACTTGAGCCAGAAGTCCACCGGCGAAATGAAGACCGAATCAAATCCGTCCACGACTTCGTTGGCGAAGAACTTCATCGTTTGCTGCGCCTCAAATCTCAACTGCATTATCGGTGCGCACGCGTATTTTTTGTCAACCACCAAGATCTTTGGGCGTTTGACGCAAGTGTGTGTGTACCTCGTCGTAGGCATTCTTTGTCATGCGTGCAAAGAGGTTGAGTCGACCAGAGTTGTCCAGGAAGGTGAGCTCGTACTTTGACGTGAACAGAGCCACGTGCTGCAAATGGTACAACACGTGTGTGAGCATAGAGCGCCCAAGAGCAGAATAGGAGTTGCCCGTACGTCCGCGCCAGACAGGGCCTCGTTTTCGCACTTCATGGCCACGCCTGTGGTAAAATCGGCTCTCACTGCGATAAATGAAGATACGGCATGTGTGAGTGTTCATCGGAGAACTGGTGGAGGAGGATATGTAACGCTCGTGATTGGGCCGAACGGGAGTGTGGGTGTGCGTACCGATGAAATCGAGAGCTGCCCTAAAGATTTGGTAGGAAGACATTTCCCTGTTCACCTTGCGCTGCTGCAAAAGGTGGAGGAGAAGCATGGATGCCAGGAAGCCGTTCAAGGTGTCAGCGCCCACGTGCATGCGTCGCTGCCTCAGCCAAACCTGCAACAGAGGCGGTTAGTGGCGTCTGGCGAGTAAAAGGCAAGGAGAGAAAGTGAGAGCGCTCTCGAAAGGGGCAAGAGACCTTGAACAGGAGAATGGCATCTACGACGGCCGGAGAGTTTTGCAGCTGCTCGTGGATGAGCTTCTGGTGCGTTTGATAGAGCATGTCCTCCACGATCGCGTTGTTGTAGTATGGAGTCGCCGCTTCGGGTTTCTCTTGTGGTTTTTCCTCTGTATCATCAGTTCACAATACATATAGAACAAATCCAATTGCAACTGCATGGTGAGATGACACCCGCAAAGCATGGTAGGCCTGCGTCGATAGATAAATAAGCAGGTGTTGTTGGGTGATTGTGAGTTACCAGTCTCGGCCGAGGACTCGTGGAGGTTGGACTTGTTGGGCAGGAGTCGATCAAGCTTGAAGGCAGTGGGCGGAATGAAGGGAATGATGCGAATCACAAAATCGGTCTTGGCCTGGGCGTACTCGTCGCCCGCGATCGTCTTGGGCTTGATAGTAAGGATCGGCTTCTCCACGTCGTCCCTGGAGACATTGTGCGTGGGGAGCGGGTCAGTGTTAGGATCCCCATGTTTGTCCATCATCAGGCCTGATTTTACCTGAAACCAGTCCATTTGACCTCGGCGAAGCGCTTGTCTTTCTGCAGCTCCTTGGCCAGCAGGTGGAGGTAAGCGGCACGCTTGTAACCGTAGCGGTGGTTGAGCACATCCTTCTCCTTGCGCACGAGACCCTGCGGTAGTTGGTGGTAAGAAGCGAGCCGAGAGAGCCCATACAGCCGGGGCCAGCGCATGTCGGGGACAGCAGCACCTTGGGCAGCTCGATGCCGACGTCAATGTTGAGCACAGGCTTGGCGACAGTACGGAGGAGGTAGCTGCCCAGAACGAGCACATCATCGGGCGGGGCAAACTTGAATTTGAGCTTCTGTGCTTCGCTTTCGTTGATGGGCACGGCCTTGGTCAAGGGAACGTCCTTGATCATCTCCCACGTCACCTACACGAAGTTAAAGAGATATGTTGTTGGAGTACCAGTCAGCACAACGTCGCTACAGGGTTCACCTCCACACGACAAAAGGAAGATACGTGAGAGCAGGAACCACATACCTCCTGCTCTGGCACATTCTGGACAACCTCGTAGAGCTTGCGAAGAAGATGCTGAATCACGACGGTCTTGTCGTAGTTCACCCTCACCTCCGACAGCAGCTCTGTGATCTGAAACGAGCGCACAGAGCCACCATCAGAATCACTTTGGCAAAGCCAAAAGCGTTCTTTCGCAGCAAAGGGGGTCAATGACACCTACCTGGAGGCGGAACAGGTTGGACTTGAACAGTTCCTCGGTTTCCTTGAGGCGTTTGATCTCCTCAAAGGTGGGCGCCGCGTAGGGTCGCAGCTTCTTCTCTGCTGCAGCCTTCTTCGCTTTGTAATGGCCACCGTCCTCCTCCTCACCCACCTTGTCATCCTCGTTGTCATCTTCGTCCTCACCAAAATCAACAAAATCGCCGTCCTCTTCGCTGTCGGAGCCTCCCTCGCCGTCCTTGACCACTGCCATCTCATCTTCGACCTCAGCTTCCTCCTCTTTTTCCTCTTTCTTGGGCTTGTGCTGCTTGGACGGTGATTTGGCCTGTTGTTGCTGTCCCTTCACCATCTTTGCCGTCTTCTGCAAACCAGCGGCGCGGGTAGGGGCTCCATTCTCCAACTTGGGCTTCTTAGTAGCACCATTGGGTGCAGAATGCGGCCGGTCGGCCGGTGATTTCCTTTCCACCGCGCGCTTCCGCTTGCCCTGTCCAAATTTGTAAGAATCCAAGACCAGAGCAAAAGATTGCAAATGTGATTTCCGCACTAGACGCAAAATCAATGCAAAATCCTGCGTGGATTTTAATCTGGAAGATGTATAAAATGGGGACGCACCTGATTCTGGTTGCGGACGGTTGACATCTCAGTCGCTACAAATAATAGGTGGCGTTGCAGACAGAGATGGACAAGGAACGGACCGGCAAGAGAGAGAAGCGGACCCAAGCGCGCTCTCCGGAAAACAAAGAAAGAACGAAGAAAGCTAAAATTTCTTCTCTTTTCTCTCCTGCGGTGTGGGACCAAATTTTTCCTTGAACGCCAAAGGGGTCGTGTGCATTGTTGAATGGACAACAGCCGGTTTGCGTTGCTGCGCGACTAGAACCTGCATCAGGTGTTGAACATGGGCAAGCGCGTACTCTCTGTGGCAGAGAAACCAAGCGTAGCCAAGGAGTTGGCGAAAATCTTGTCAGATGGAAGATTTCAGACGGTTCATTCTCGCCCACTTTTGAGACAGTGATCTAGGATCCTTGGATGGCTTATCTTGCATACTTGGCTTTTTTTTTTGTAGAGAAAAGGAAGATCGAAGTACAACATGATATTTGAATTTCAATACGAGATCAACGGCATCGCTTGCGACATGGCCGTCACTTCCGTCACGGGACACCTTATGGAAACAGATTTTGCACCCGAGTACAAGCGGTGGCAATCATGCGAACCAGCTGCTCTCTTGGATTTGAGCTGCCCGGTTATCAAGTTCGTTCGGCAGGTACAAAGTTGCCTGGTCTTTCGCTGGCTCGTGTGCTGCTTGGCCTGATTGAATCCACGGACTGTGTTGTGGTGGCGCTGGTATAGGACGCCAAGGATATCGAGTTTACCCTCATGCAGGAGGCAAGGAGGGCTGACTGGCTCGTGCTCTGGCTGGACTGCGACCGCGAGGGAGAAAACATCGCCTTTGAGGTGATAGACGTGTGCAAGAAGGCCAACAGACGCTTAGAGGTTTATCGAGCTCACTTCTCTGCACTTATCCCAAGGTAATGGCTGCGAGCTCTTGGCCAACTACTCAATCATGTTTTGTCCTCAATTGAGTTGACGGAGGGGGCCCACGCCCACGCCATCAGGGACATTCATCGCGCCTGCAAGACCTTGACGCCGCCCGACGAATTCGCCGCGATGGCAGTCGACGCCCGCCAAGAACTAGACCTTCGGATCGGTGCCTCGTTCACTCGATACCAAACGTTGCGGCTACGTCACAAGTTTCAAGGTGACCTTTCCCTTTTCGTCGATGGCCCCAGCCTCGCGTGAACATTCATAGCTCTTTTTCATCTGATACCATGACACCATCAACAGGATTGCAAGATAATGTGATAAGCTACGGGCCTTGTCAGTTCCCGACCCTTGGCTTTGTTGTTGAGAGGTAAGGCCTCTGTTTGTAGCTCCTTAGCTGGCTCGCTGACTGACTGCTCTTGTGTCCTGCATGCGACCTCTGACCAGGTATTGGGAGATACAGAACTTTCGGTCAGAAAAGTTCTGGACGATACAGTGCACCATTACGAAGGACGGCGGCTACTGCTCTCCCACCTGGCGTCGACGCCGCTTCTTCGACCGACTTTCGTGCCTGCTGCTGTACGAGTTATGCATGGAGGCTCCGATGGCCACAGTTACCAGCGTGTCGAGGAAGCCCAAACGCAAGTTGTACGTTCCACCTCTCATTCCTCCCACGATCCACACAATATGGCTCTGTGCTGGTTACCAGACGGGACGGAGTGAGCTGACCCGCTTTTTTGCCTACCTAGTCGTCCCTTTCCGTTAACAACGGTCGCTTTGCAAAAGTTGGCTGCGCGAAAGCTCAAGTTTTCATCTCAGCACACGATGATGGTACTCTAGGATAGCTCAGACACAGTGCCGCGTCTTCTCTGATAATTCTGTACTGCACACCCGCCGGGTGACATGCATCACAGGTTGCTGAGACGCTTTACAATCGAGGCTTCATCAGCTATCCGCGTACAGAAACAGACTCGTTTGTAGCTGGGACAGATCTCAACGGGCTCATTGCCATCCACACAGCCGACCCAAATTGGGGAAACTATGCTCAACAGTACGTAGAAGGCCTGTCCTTCAAAGTTGGACATCTTGCCTCCGATGATGCTAGATGCTAATGGCCCTTTCTCCTTCCATTCTAACTATGCTTTCAGGCTCTTGAACGGCAAGTTCAAAACTCCGAAGAATGGCAAGAACAACGACAACTCGCATCCACCCATTCACCCCACAAAGCACACGCGTCTTGAGGCGCTGCCCGACAATGACCAACGCAAGCTGTACGAGCTGGTAACTCGGCACTTTCTCGCGTGCTGCTCCGATGACGCGATCGGTACCTCTTGCTGCACCTAGACCTACGACATTTGTTTGGTGTGTGGTCTCATGTTCGACCGGGGCGGTTTCTTGCAGGAAGCGAAACCGTTATCGATTTCGACATCAATGGAGAAGCCTTCACAGCAAAGGGGCTAATGGTGGAGCAACTCAACTATCTCGAAGTGTATCCCTATGATCGATGGACCGACAAGGCACTTCCGGTCTTCCAGGAGGGCGAACAAATCATGCCTTCAGGTGCTTCTGATGCTCCACATCGCGTGTGCCAATCGTGTATATTTCCGTGCGCGTTCACCTCCTTACGGTGACCTTTGGAGCAGCTCTGGAAATGCACGAGGGCGAGACGACGGCTCCTCCGATGCTGACGGAAGCGGAGTTGATTAGGAAAATGGATGACAATGGTATCGGTACCGACGCCACGATTGCTACGCACATCCAGACGATACAGGTACCATGACCCCATGCAAGCTCTGCACGCGGTGCGAGTACAATTCAGTAACGATCCTGATTCAGGATCGAGGATACGCAAATAAGATGGGCCCAAATGGAGAGTTTGTGCCCACTACTCTTGGCGTTGCTCTTGTGGATGGCTACAACTCGATGCCACTAGCGTTCAGGCTCTCTGCTCCCCAGCTCCGGGCAAAGGTGTTCCCCGCTCTCCTTTGCTCGAAGATTTTTCACCAGGTGGCTCTCACACATGGTTTTTTTCCCGAAGAACAGATGGAAAAGGACATGATCAACATCAGCCAGAAGAAAATGACCAAGGAAGAGGTGCTGCGGGTGAATGCGGAGCTGTACAGAAGGCTGTTTCTTCAAGTGATGAACGAGTGTGACAAGCTGGATCAGGTGCACAGCCATCCCCTCGAAAGGAGACACTTACCTGTCGAGCTTAAGACCGCACCTGCTCAATCCCACTACGTCCTTGTGTAGGCCTGCGCGAAGTACTTTGATCCTCTTGGCACCTCGTTTACGAGCGAGAAGAGAAACTTTTCTGCCTGCGGTCGGTGCGGCGACCAAATGAGCCTTCGTGTTATGGAGCGGGTACGCCCTATCTGCTGGGTGGCTTGGCCAAGCCAGTGCGCCAGCACCATGGTGAGCACCTCCATTAACGACGGCGTCAGTCGCAAGTGCTGTTTTGTGCTCAGTGCAACCAAAGCTTATCTGTCCCCAACACCGGCACGCTGAAACCGCTGGATCACCGTTGCCCATTGTGCCAATACCAGGTCAACTCAACGAACTCCCTGCGCACTCGGCTTTGTGGGCGCCACCTTCCTGACGTCATGTGCGCCATTTGTAAACAGGTAGTCTGTGTGGAAAAGGAGGCAAGCTCCTATAATGTTTGCCCTTGGTGCTACAACAATCCGCCCAAGGAACAGAACGCCGAGGGGACGACGTTACCATGCTTTAAGTGCTCTGAAAAGAGCTGCCCGCTTGCCAAGAAGGTAGTGTCCCTTGGAAGTTCTCCTCCTTCCTTACGCGTGTCCTAAAACCGACCTTCATCTCCCTCTCTTACCAAGGTGTCGGGAGACCCGGTGCGACCATGCCCGAGATGCAACATGCCCATGGCACTGCGCAAGAAGAAGGAGTCCAAGGGCTATTTTCTGGGTTCGTGTTCTTTTCCTCATTTCTCACCTTTAGTGCGGCGATATAGTCCTGCTACGACTCTGTATGACGTCATTATTCTCATGCGCCACAGGGTGTACTGGCTTCCCCAAGTGCAAAGCCATCTTATCAATGCCCGAGGCCGAGTCGATAGCTGTGGCCGACCCCTGTCCGAAATGTAGCACGAGCAACGCCGCCGTGCGGATGCTCGAGTTCAACTTCAACCGCAGCCAAGTGTCCTACTCCATGCCACTCCAGGTACGCGAATCTCTATAGCGATGAATCGTGCAG
>JANDJZ010000182.1:0-67918 GCA_027943245.1 Acanthamoeba sp. SK_2022b
GCTGCTCCTGCGGGTCCTCGCAGAGCGGGTGCCCGTCGTCGGTCACCAGCCGTACGCTCTCGATGCGGCCTGGATCGTCGCACAGCGTTGCGTTGGTCAATCAGCGGTCCCCGTGTGGTGTGGGTGGGGCGTGTTGGTGAGGGGCTCACCTGCCGGGTGGAGACGATGACGATCTCCCCTGCTGTCGACGCTCACCCCGTTGAGGCTGTACACCCCGCCCGGCTTGAGCGCGCCGTAGTACCGGGTCCACCGATTGGCGGAGAGTTCCAACGTGATACGACCTTGAACAATTATAACGTCAATAAAATAAAATCAACAACAAAAACAAAACAAAAATAAATAAATAAATAAATAAATATCGCGAGCTAGACCCGTACTCATGCCTGCTGGGCCAGCCTCTGGCGACGTCGACGACGACGAAGTTGGGGAGGTGGGCAACTGGACGGCCTCGACGCACAGCGGCTGAGGGCTCAAGCTCGTGCTCGGCTTGTGGACCAGTCGGTCGAGAGCCTGCAGAGACGCACGAGGCCATCAGAGACGGATCCGCATGCACAAAGGAGTGGAGAGAGGGCGTGCCATGACGACGAAGCTGTGCGCGGCCTCCCTCTTGATCTCCTGGGCCGGCGGTATGGATCGCTGCTGCTCGATCGCCGCGGCGGGCGAATGGACCGCGACGTCGCGAACGGCGGCCAGCACGCACAGGCCCGCCGCGGGATCAAAGGCCAGCTTGAACGTGGGCACGCACATGTAGGCATCCAGCGCGCCCGCGTCCAGGCCGACGATCTCCACGGCCACGCGCCCGGTGTCGTCCGAGATCTCGGTCGCGCTCGTGAGCTTGCCCACGAGCAACACGGGCCGGGGCAGCTCGCTGCTGCACACGACGTCTGCAGAGAGGGGGGCAGAGTGAGATAGCAGCATGTCGACGAAAAATGAGAGGAGGGCCGAGAGGTACAGGGCGCGTGGGAGCTGATCGACGGCGGTCGCTTGAGCGACGCGGTCATGACCAGAAACTCCTTGAGCGTGGGCACCTCGGGCAGCCCCAGAATGGGACGACTGGCGGTCGGCAGCGTCAGCGTCATTTGAGAGAGAGAGAGAGAGAGAGAGACGAGACGAGACGAGAGCGGGGCAGTTCACAGCGTACGTTATACGACAGGAACGGTGGTTGGTGAACTCGTTCCACAGGTGGGCGGTGGTCTGTTGCAGGCCCGCGACCCGGCACAACGTGTGCAGCAGCCCTGGCTCCTCCTGCATTCATCGAGTGTCACCGACACACAGACACGAGCACGTCACGACTGCTGTCGACACTTGCGTCCACACAGACGACGAACGATAGCTAATGGACGTACGCCCGCAAAGAGAATGCGGCGGTCCGCGTGCCATCTCTGAGCCACGTTTGCGTGAACGTGGAGTATCCTGTGTGGCGCACGCAGCAGCACAAGTAGCAGTAGTTGAGCGGAAGAGTATATAGGGCAAGCGACTGCACGTCAGCGAGTCTCCGATACCAGGGCGCCGCGGAGAGAGGGTAGCGGCGGAGGTAGCTCTCGAGCGAGCCGCGCTTGCGCGACAGCGGCGGAGGCGGCTGGCACTCGGAACCGAACTGGACGACGCTCACCCGGCTGTAGCTGCAGCACCCGAAGCCCTGCTCCCCACCGCGCGGCGAATTGGTTTGACTTGTGAGTCACTTCACGTTCATCCACGTGGGCTGCACCAACCTCGACCAGGCCACTGAAGTCTTCCGACGAGTAGGGAATGGAGTGCCACGACCGCACGACCAGATGCACGCTGTACAGCCGTACCACGTTTCCTATTCGAAGGACTCTGCGTGCATCCTCCCCAGACAATTAGGCCCAACTCTGGCACCAGCCCAGACGGGAGGAGAACGAACCGGTCGAGATGCGGCGTGTGGTAGTGGGAGAGAAACAGCTTGCGATCCAGCCGACCGTCCAGTTCGAACACGCCGTGGCCCAGGTAGGCGGTGATCTGGCCCTCGTAGTTAACCATCCTGCGACAGGCTCGGCCATGAGCGCCCGGTGACGACACACACACACACACACACACACACACACACACACACACACACACACACACACACACACACACACCACCGGGAAAAGGAAAGCGCACCGCTTGTGGACCAGGTCGACCAGGGAGAGCCCCGACACGGCGCCAGCAGCACTTGAAGAAGGAATGGGCGACGGCGACGGTGATGGAGATCGCGACGGCGATTGTGACGGAGACGGCGATGCGGGTGAGCAAGGGACCGAGCTGTCTGCACGGCGTACGCTGAGGCGTGAGGCTGGCAACGCCACCGACCAGGAGCATTCGTGGCCTGAAGCGTACATACCCCAAGGCGTGGGCGGGTCGAAGAGGAGCAGCGACGTCTCACGGGACTGGTTGAGCACCTGGGACGCAACGACGGGCCCCTCTGTCATCAGGACGTGGTGGCCGGTGTATGAGCACGCTGCGTTGACTCAATACGCGTGTCAAGTGTCGGGAGCCTTACCGAAGAGATAGAGCCAGGTGGAAGCCGTGGCGGCAAACACTTCACTGCGGTGTTGCGATGACACGTAAAGCAGTGAGCGCGGCATACGCAAAGGGGGAGGGGGAGGGCGAGATTGGCGGTCAATCACGTACGACTGTTCAAACAGCTTGGCTGGCCGAAGGCGCGTGATCAGGTAGCTTTTGTCCATCACCAGACACGGGTACCACCGCGCGCATTCCACTTCGCCAAACAGCACCAGTACAGACACCTCTCGCACCGCGCCCTGGCAATGGATGCACCACACACATGGCCCTTGAATGAGGCCAACTGCTGGTGCAGGAGAACCAGCGATTTGCGGCGAAGCTGCGGAGATCCGTGCCACTTACCGCGATCGACTTGCGTTTGTAGGTGAGACTGAGCTGAAGCAGGAACTGCGGCTTGCCCTGAGTCCACTTGATGGGACTGAGGGCGGTCATCTTGCCCACGATGCTCACCTGATAATCAGCAGTCAGTCGACAGAGGCCCCTAGACCGGTTTACGCGCCAAGTGCGAGGCCCGCCACCTGTTCCTTCTTCTTTCGCTTGGCTGATGACGACTCCCGCGAATCAGAATCGAACAGCTCCTTCGTCAGCCCCTGCGCGAGCGTAGAGTGGTGTGTACAATGAGAGCGTGCTCGATTTCTTTGCGAGGCGAGGGGGGCATTTCGTTTCATCATTGCTACAGATGTGGTACCGCTCTCAGGGCGACGTGGCGCGGGATCAACGGCTTATAGCGCTCGCTGAGCGCTTGCGCCGATGGCGGGTTCGGGTTCGCTTGGGGATTGGTCGGGTTGAGCAGGGGAAGCCATCCGCTGATCTCCAAATATCCAGGCAACTCTGCAAAAATAAATAATATAATATAAATAATATAAAATACAAATTTAATTTAATTTCATCTTAAACGTTGATAGCATACCGTCGGGTGATGATGACTGTACACGCGCCGGGATGAGGTTGGCGCTGGAGACCAGGATGATCTGTCCAACCGCGGACGGGTCCGGTTCCAGCAGCTCACAGGCCATGCAGCCGGTTTTGTCCTCCAGGTACAGGCCGACGCCCTGCCGAGACAGAGGTGCAAGAATGGCATAAGAAGAGCAGCAGCAGAATGCAGCCATTCACAAGCCGTTTCCTTCGCTCACCCTACGCAGATCGGTCTCTCGCCGAACCGAGGCTTCACCTGCGCTTTCCGCACGGACAGAGGACACAAGACCAGTTGATCCAAGCGTACTGCAGGAAGAGGAGCATGATCAGGAGCGGTCTTACCCGACTTGAGTCGCGCCATGAGAATGAAGGGGGCCTGCGGGATGGGCGAAGATGCGGTAGCCTGCGCGCCAGGCGCGCTCCGCGGTAGGGCAAACAGGTCGGGCGGCGGCGTGGACCGGCCGGCTGGCGAGGACTCCACCTCCGACCTGAAGAACGCGGTCAGATCGCAGCCCACGAACCCCGAGGCCGGAGCCGTGTGGCCCCGGGCGGCCGCCGCGCTCGTGCCCCTTGGGCTCGTCCCTTCAGCCTCCCCGTCGGTCACCGCTCGCGATGCCCGCAGCAGATCGGCCAAGCTCACGGGTGGCAGGTTCATGGTGCACCAAAACGGCTCCAGCTCTTCGCTCTCGCATGCTTCGTGTCTTGGTCACACACAAATGCATGGCAAGGTAAGGCCAGGCGCTTCATCAGACCAGACGATGAGCACGTCATACCGCAGCTGGCGCAGAGCGTGGAGGAGGGCCTGACACAGACGGGTGGCGAGCTCGGGCGGTGCGGAGAGGGCGGTCGAGGGAGAAGGAGAGAGGGAGAAGGGCGAGCCACTTGCTAACGGGGCCGGCGAGGCGGCGCGGCATCGGCTCAGGGCGCACGTGGAAGCGGCGAAGAGCTGATCCAGCCAGCGCCGCTCGCCGGACGAGAGGCATTCCACGTCTAGGGGCAGCCCCTCCAGTCCCGCCCACCAGGGCTTGGACTCGTCCCTGCCACCGTCGGCGGTGCCACTCGAGATTCTTTGATAGTGCCATTGCCCCCTTCTTGTGGTACTCGCGTCAAGCTCGCCCCGTTCCTCATCATCGTCTGGGTCCATCTCCATTTTCTTTTATCGATTTTTCAAGTTGCAAAATCAAAAAGGCGCCAAACACGAACATCTGCCAAACAGTTTCGAAGCTGTTTCGAAAATCGGAAATATCGTGGCCAATGACCAATTTTAGGGAGAGTGGGGGAACTGGCGCAACACCACACAAGAGCCACGCACAAGAACAGTCACACAGATCTAGTGCAAGATATGAGGAGCTCACGAGGTGCCAATTTGCAGAAGCTGGCCCAAAAATCCACTTCAGTGGCTGGCGCGAGGGCTCTGCGACCCGCCGAATGTCGCGCCACAGCCACCAGGACCACCCCGCCACGTACATGCACCCCCCCCCTCTGCCCTCTTCGTGCTTTGCTGTCCTATGCTCAACAGAGTTTATGTCTGTCTGTCAAACGACAGCCGCGCCTACCTATGCCTATCAGGACAAACTGCCGTCGTTGCCCGTGCCGCCGCTCGAGGAGACCCTGGCCAAGTACCTGCGCTCCCTCCAGCCCTTCGAGATGCTGGGTGCGTCTCTTTCTTCATCACCTATGCTGCCCTCTCCACCCTCCCCTTTTGCATTGGATTTCCAACCCCCTGTCGGTCGCGTGCTACTTGCGCAGGCATCCTCTCGCCCGAGGAGATGAGGCGTACGCGCGCGCTGGCCGAGGAGTTCAAGGCCGACGGCGGCCGCGGCCAGCGCCTGCAGCGCAAGCTCGTCGCCCGCTCGCAGCAGCACAAGAACTGGCTCGAGGCGTGGTGGTACACAAACCCTCCCACATCACATAGCATACAGCAAAATAACACGTAAAAACAATAACAAATGCAAACAAAACACGAAACACAACAACAAAAGGCTCAAGTACGCGTACAACATCTGGCGCTGCCCGACGCCGGTGAACGTCTCGTACTACTTCCTCTTTGACGAGAAGGTGCAGGGACCCGAGCGTCCCGACACCTCCCAGTCGCTCGTGGCCTCGCTTTGCATCAAGGGTGCGCAGCAACCTCGCCTTTCACACGGCGTCCCACGTGAAACTGACTCAGACCACCGGGCGCGATCGATTTCGCTCTCTCCTCTCTCTCCTCTCTCACTCTCCCTCAAAGGCGTGCTGGACTTCAAGGCGCTGCTCGACAAGCAGGGAGTGCCGGCCGAGATGATGCGGGGCACCGTGCCGCTGGACATGAGCCAGTATTCAAGGCTCTTCACCACTGCCCGCTACCCGCAGCAGGGCGAGGACTACGTACTGATTACACTCCACCTCTGCGCCGCTCCCGCCCCCGTGGTTGGGGCTTCAATCGACAACATGTCTGACACCACCACATGCACATGGCGACGACTTCGTGCAGATCGCCACGTTCGAGCCTGAGCCCTACGTGCTCGTGCTGAGCAATAAGCAGTTCTTCGTGCTTGATGTCGTCGACAAGACCTCCAACCGTGCGCTCACCGTCAAGGAGCTTCAGGCGCAGCTCGAGCGCATCCTCCAAGCCAGCCAGGAGTCCAACGACGGTAACACACACACACACACACACACACACACACACACACACACACACACACACACACACACAACGCGCGCGTGGGTAGAGAGCTCACTAAAACGGAGTGGCTTGCGCGCTCATCAAGGTCTGGGCGTGGGCATCCTGACGGGCGAGGACAGGGACAAGTGGGCCAGGGCCCGCCAGGAGCTAGTCTCCATCTCCGCCGCCAACGAGCGCAACCTCGAAACCATCGACAAGGCACTCTTCGTGCTGTGCCTCGACGACGTACTTACCACTCCTAGCGTGCTTATTATATTTGATTAAATCTGTCAATTGATTTTGCTTGGCCGAAAACAGGAGAGCCCGCGCGACGTGGACACGGCCGGTCACCTGTGCCTCGTCGGCAACGGCGAGAACAGGTGGTACGACAAGATCGTGCAGTACATCGTCTTCAAGAACGGGCGGGGTGGACTCAACGGCGAGCACACGTACGTGATGCGCATCACAGCAGCGGTGAGCGGTCATGCGCGCGCGTGCAATTATGTGACTGAAGAGCTCGACCTGCAGGCCCATCGACGCGCCGACCGCCGGTGCGATGACCGACCACATGCTGCGCTATCTGCGCAAGGCCCAGGAGGCCGGCAGCCTGCCGCCCGAGGAGCAGTCCGTCGCGTCGAACCTGCGCGCGCCCACCAAGCTGCAGTGGACCCTTTCGCCCTCCCTGCGCGCTGTCCAAGAACAGTGCGCCAGCCCCTCTCTCATGTTCTCACTCTCTCTCTCTCTCATGTTCTCTCTTTCTCTCTCTCTCTCTCTCTCGTGAGCTCACACATCGATGGGGTGAGGCAGGGCGGTGGAGAGCTACGGCAAGATGGGTCGCGACGTGGACTTCCGGCTGCTCCACTTCCACACCTACGGCGCCGACTGGATCAAGGCGCAGGCCAAGCTCAGCCCCGACTCCTACGTGCAGATGGCCCTCCAGCTGGCCTACTACAAGCTCTACCACACCGGTAACCCTCTCCTCCTCTTCCCTTCCCCTTTCGCCTCTCCCTCCTTCGCCTCTCCCGAGCCACTTGGTGGTTGCATTGTTGTCGACATCACTGATTGGTGGTGTGTGTGGGCAGGGACGGCCACGTACGAGACGGGCCAGACGAGGCAGTACTACCACGGGCGCACGGAGACCGTGCGTTCGTTCTGCGCCGAGTCGGTCGAGTGGACCAAGGCCATGACCGACGCCTCGGCGTCCAAGCAGAAGCGTATCGAACTCCTGCGCAAGGCCATCGACCACCACTCCAAGACCCTCATGGCCGACGCCACCAACGGTGCCGCTTCTGCTCCCTGTCGCCACGCGCACGCACGCATACCATCGCACGCGCACAGTTGGCTGACGACGCGGCAGCCCGAGGAGTGGACAGGCACCTGCTGGGACTGAAGCTGGTCGCGATGGAGGACGCGGAGGAGAAGGAACAGGGCGTGCCCGACCTGTTCAAGGACCGGGCCTACTCGGAGAGCTCCACCTTCCGCCTGTCCACCAGCAACATGCCCGGCAAGCTCTACATCAGCGGTGCGTGTGGCTCCCGTTGGTCCACTCCGCTCCTGAAGGCGACTCGATGACGTGGTTGCTCGGCATTGGGGGGGGGGACTACAGGCTTTGGACCAGTGGCGGGGGATGGCTATGGCGTGTGCTACGGCACGCGCAACGACATGCTCCAGTTCACCATCACCTCCCTGCGCTCTTGCTCCACGACCGGTACTGTACATGCGAAGGCATTCCTCTCTTTGTAGAATTATTAAATTGATTTATAAAATTAATGCTAACCTCGTGGCAGACTCGGCTCGCATGCGGGAGACGCTGCACAGCACGTTGGTGGAGATGGGCAATCTCTTTGCCGATAACCTGAGCCAGGCCAAGCTCTAATAAGAGAGAGAGTCTCTCCTCTCCCCTCCTCCACCGTTAACCGTGAAGCCGCCACGACCGGCCGACCGGCCCGCTTCCTGAGCCTCCCCCCCCCACTCCCCTCCACTCTTCCCACATGATGGCAATGAAGAAGACAAACTACGACTGTATTGTGTTGCAGAACATGAACAAGGAGAGGAGGTAAAGGAGGAGGGAGGGAGGGGGAGAAGCGGGGGAGAGAAGGGGAGGAGAGAGAGAGGAGGAGGACAAAGCGCAGCAGCAGCAAGCCCCGCTGCTCTGTAACGCTGAAGGCTACGGCTCTCACAACTCAGGCTCTAAGCTTTCACTTGCCGCAGCAGGTCGCCCGTGTGGGCTGCACCGACAAGTCCATAATCTATTGAAGAAACCTCCTTGCTTGTGCAAGGATGAAATAACGTGTTGCTTGCGCCAGCTGGGATGATAGGCAAGTGATTTGGGGCGTCGGGGGCGTTAGTAGTCCTCGCCACGGGAGAGGACCTCCTTGCAGTTGGGCCGCAGGACGATGGTGTGCTCGTACTGGGCGACGTAGGAGCCCTTGACGTCGCACAGCGGCGGGTAGGCGTCGACGAGGCCCACGTCGCACAGGTTCTTGAGGGCCAGCGCGTAGGACTTCTCGCCCGACCGGTCCAGCCAGCGCTTGCAGAAGGCCAGCGTCGAGTAGTTCTTGGTGATGTTGGCCAGCAGCGACTTGGACTTCTGGCTCCTGTGGCGAGTGGACAAGTCCATGGCGTGGTGTGGCGATGTGGTGAGCAAGCGCGTGTAAAGCGGTGGTGGGAAGGGGCGAGTGCGAGGTGAGTGGGAGGGAGACCTGAGGGGCACGTGGGCGGCGTGGGCGTTCTTCATGTAGTGCGAGCACTCGAGGTCCTCGTTCACGTAGCCCTTGCCCGTCGAGCCGAACGTCTCTATCGCGTAGAACTCGCCCTGAAACCGACGCCAACTCTGGTCAGCACACACGGGACGGGAAAAAGGGGATGGGGGGGGGGCAGCGAGGCGAGGCCCTTACCTCCTCCATCTTGGTGGCTTCGCCGCCTTTGACGATGGGGACCGACTTGCCGGCGTGAATGACGTACGGCGCGATCGAGTGCCCGTTGAGGTTGCGCACGCTCTTGACTGGTGGGCGCCGTACAACACTCGCGTATGAGCAATCGCTCGGCGGGGAGGAGGAGTAGAAGGAGAAGGAGGAGGAGGAGAGGGAAGGGCGTACTCTGGTAGACCTTGCCGTCGAGCTCGATCTCGCCGGCTTCCATGACCTCCTGCACAGCTGCGCCAACGTCGCACAATCGCACGTCGGCGCCCGCAGCCTTTTGTCGAAACGACAAATCGACACAGACGATGGTGTGCGTTAGGAGGAGCTGCCTCGACATGTGCGGTGCGGCGCGGCGCACCTTGATGCCGGCGTTGGTGGCGTCCTTGACCGTCTGGAGGAGCGGGTCGAACTTGGGGTTGAACGCGACGGTGAAGGCGCAATCGATGATGCGCCCGTTGATGTGCGTGCCAAAGTCGATCTTCATGACGTCGTCGTAGCCCAGCACGGTGAAGTCGCCGTTGTTGGGCGTGTAGTGCGCCGCCACGTAGTTGAGCGAGCAGCCCGTCGGGAACGCGATGCCCGCCTTCAGGCCGTTTTCCTGCAGAACAGACGCGCGCGCGGCCAACGTGTCAACGGACGGTCGTGTGTCGTCGCATCGTCGCCGACGAGCATGTGGATCGAGGTACCTTGACGAGCTTTCGGTTCATGTTCTCGAGCTGTTCGCAGATGTCGATCAAGCGGGCGCCGGGCTTGATGATGCCCTCGGCGTACTGACGCACCTGACGGTGCACCTCGGCCGCCAGACGCGCCTCGCGGTACACGTCGGTCGAGAGTCTGTCCAACTCCCGCTTCTCCGCCGACGTCGTGCGCCATGTGTTGCTGTATACGTACATGGCGGTTACACAAAGCAGAGCAGAGAGCAGAGAGCAGAGAGCAGAGGTGCAAGGCGTACAAGTCCTGATGGTAGTCCATGACCTCGCCTGCGGGGTAGTCGCCGTTGGGGAAGAGCTCGACGACGGGCCTGGAGGGCGGCGAAGTTTGGCCATAGGGGTAGTCCGCACCCCAATCGCCCAGCAGACGGATGTCTACACGGATGCACGTAGTAGCAACAACATCAGCGGAAAGTTTGCAGCAAAGATGCGAGGGAAGGATTGCACGTACGGTTGGGATTGCTGGTTCCCTTCTTCTCCTTCTTAACGGCTGGCTGGCCACCCGCGCCTGCACCACCTGCACCGCCCTTGCCCTTCTTCTTTTTCTTCTTTTTGGCCCCTCCTTTTTCCAATGAATTGATGAGACCGGGAGCAACGCTGCCAATCCAATCGGGGTGGGGCAGTCACCTCCTGACGCAGGGGTCGCGTTCTCGGCTCCAGCCGCAACTGCGGGAGCCGCATCCTCTGCGCCTTCCTCACCTTCTTCCTCTTCCTCGCCGGCTGAAAGAAAAGCAAGATGAGATTTGGAATTGTGATGCTTGCCGATTATGTCTGTGCCCAGGAGCGTACGAGCACTAGCACCACCAGCGGCCTTCTTTTTCTTCCTCCTGTTGCGCTTCTTCTTCGCTGCTGATTCTGCGGCATCGCCATTGCCATTGATGACAACCTCTTCGGGCTTCGCCTCTGCCTCCGTCACGGGTGCAGCCACTGTGGGTTCTTCTACGGCCGACATCTCGATCGGAACATAAAATGCGAGAAGATCAGGGTTGCGAACGGCCAATTTTCGGCTTCTGGCCGCCAGCCTCGGTGCCCACTTTTTTGTCGGATAATTGCCAAACCTGACTAAGAGCGTAAGGGAGAGAACGGGCGTTTCCTCAGCTTTGCACCAGCCTACGCCGAAAACGACGAGCTCGCTAAGCACTTGGAGTTCATTCGTCGCAGCACCCTGTTCAGCGTGATCAGCCAAGACCCTAGCGACGGGTCGCTCCCCGAGTGACAAGGAATCTCTGGCTATCGGCCCCATCGGACCGTCAAAGAGGTTTATTGTCTCGAGCCAGCAAAGCTAGCGAACGTTCGCGTTGGTGGCTGGACTCTCCGGCTGCGCACGCCGGTCTAGTATTTCTTGTCATTGCAAGGCCTGTGCGTGGTGCACTTCTCAGTCGTGGTGTGGCAGGGCTTCTCAGTCGTGGTGCGGCAGGGCTCCTCCGTAGTGGTATGACAGGGCGTAGTCGTCGAGCACTTCTCGGTCGTGGTGTGGCAGGGCTTCTCCGTCGTGGTGTGGCACGGCGTAGTCGTCGAGCACTTCTCGGTAGTGGTGCACTTCTCAGTAGTAGTGCAGGGCTTCTCGGTGGTAGTGCATGGCTTCGTGGTAGCCTTCTCTGTGGTGGTCGAGTGGTGCTTCTTGCGGCACACCTTCACACACTTCCAGTAGCACTTGGGCTCCTTCTCTTCCTTGTAGTCGTCATCGTCGTCGTCATTGCCCCAGGGCTTCCAATCCTTGGCCGCAGAGCTGCTGCCCTCTCCGTGATTGTCACCTGCACACAAGGTATACACAAGGGAGGATCAGCATCTTAGTGTCGCTCAGTGTGTCCAGTGTCCAGCTGCAGAGGAGCAAACCTTGGGAGGAGTCAGCCAGGGCAACGAGAGCCAGAAGGCCTAGGCACAGGAGGGTAAGCAGAAGCTTGTTCGAGTTCATGTTGCTAGCGGTGAGATTGTTTGGCTGATGTGATGAGTGAAGGAGGAGACCCGCGAACGGTTTTATACCAGCGTAGTGCGGGGCATACAGCTCCGCGGGGATTGGCTAATTGGTAAAAACCCAACGCCATTGGTTGGCCAGCTCCTGGCGTGTAACGACTCACGCGTGCTTGCGCTCGACAGAACTCCCAACAGGCCGCCCCCCTGCTGGCTTCATTCGTAGGAGATGTCCTGTGCTGAACAAGCCCCACCTCCCTCACCTGTGTCACCACCCGCCCGCAGCCCACCGTGCGTTGGCGCTGTCCTGGAGTTCAAGTCTGCCGTCGCTGCACCGAGGTGGCTTCGGGGGGAAATCAAAGTAGCCGGCCGGTGGCTGCAGTGGGTAGAAGCTGGCGTGGGCCCTCTGGCTGGGCCCCGCCCTCGCGCGGCCTCAGCTGGCGAATCGAAGTCGAGCACCTCCGTCCTCTCTAGGACGTCGTCGTCGTCCGCCATCGCGTGACGACCGTGGCGGCTCCCCGATGACCACCCGCTCGAGGAGTGGGGTAACGAGGTCAGGCCGGGGAACCACCATGATCGCCATCGCATGGCTACTGGGAGGAGTACTGCCGAGCGGGCGCGGAGGTCGCGCAGAACTTCGAGCCACTGCGTAAGAACGGGACTGGGAGGTCAAGCAAGTTCTCCCGCGCTACATCCACTTCTATGCAGCCTCGCCTTGACCAGTCTTCTCCTCCAGTGATGCAGTCTCCGAGCGCTACCCAGCTCTCAATGGGGTCGCCTCCGATCTTGAGGCTTGACCGACTTTCCAAGTTAGGATCGCTTTGCTCTACACCAAGGCGCCAACCAAGTGTTGCGGCCTACTTGGCTCAGCAGATGAAGCTTATAAGAGGCCAAAGGCGAATGGCTCTGTACGAAGCACCTAGGAGAGCCATGGGACGCTGTTGCAGGACCTTGTGATTTTGTTACATTTTGTATTTTAATTGATTAATTACACATTTGTACATTACACGTTGAGGACGTGCTAATGCGGCGATGAATCAATCAGGTGTCGATTGTGGTCGTCGCCGTGAGCCCAGCCTGGGGCTTTCTTTACCAGGGCGCGGTGACGCTCTGGGCGGCGCCGCCGTTGACGACGAACTGGACGCTCGACTTGCACGGGGTGCCGTTTGACGACGAGAAGGTCCACAGGTTGGCGGTCCAGCCGGGGGTCATGTCGACCAGGCCCTGGCCGTTGCCGCAGTCGACCTTGACCGAGGTGGAGCCGGGAATGCTCACGGCCATCCACCAGGCGCTCGAGCCGGAGAGGAAGCTGGGCGAGCCGCTGGGCGAGTCGGTGTTCTGCGCGGCAGGCGAGGCCGAAGCCGAGGGCTGGGCGGGAGCGGGCGAGTTGGTGGCCTTGGCCGGTGCCGAGGGGGAGGCGGAGGGCTGAGCAGGGGCGGGCGAGTTGGAGGCCTTAGCAGGGGCGGAGGGCGAGGCGGAGACGGCCGGACCGGTGGCGCCGTTGATGCAGACCTGACCCTGGGCGTTGACGCTGAACTTGGTGGGCGAGGAGACGAGGTCGGCGAGGAGAGCGAGCTTGCCCTGCTCGGGGGAGGCCCAGTCGTTCTGGAGGAGGCCGCCGGTGTCACCCGAGTTGGGGTTGAGGCACCAGAAGAACTGGTCGGTGGTGT
The DNA here is from genome assembly GCA_027943245.1 of Acanthamoeba sp. SK_2022b. NCBI lineage: Eukaryota > Discosea > Longamoebia > Acanthamoebidae > Acanthamoeba > Acanthamoeba sp. SK_2022b. The sequence continues at coordinate 13,298 of JANDJZ010000182.1, forward strand.
CCTTGGACTTGAGGTAGCTCACGAGGGCGTTAAGCCAGATCTGGTCCTTGCCGCTGAAGGGACCGCCCCACTCGCCGATGACGAAGGCGCGACCGGTGGCGTCGGGGATGAAGCCCCAGTGGTCCTCCCAGATGGCGGGCATGTTGGCCGGGAAGTTACCGGCCGAGAAGTAGGACTGGCCGAACACGTTGGGGCCGTAGACGTGGGGGCTGTAGACGAGCTTGGCCGGGTTGGAGATGACGACCGGGTGAGTGCGGGCGCCGGTGAGGTTCTCGCCCCAGAAGCAGTTCTCGCGGCACGGGGGCGAGTCGGCGACGCCCTCGACGACCATGAGGAAGCGGTCGCTCACGCTGCTGGAGATGGCGTTGGCCAGGCGCGCGGCGCCGAGGTTCCAGTCGGTGGCCGAGTTGCCAGTGCCCCAGGTCGAGGTGTGAGGCTCGTTCTTGAGATCGGCGGCGATCACGTTCCACTGGTTCTTGTAGCGCTGGAGCAGCTTGGTCCAGCCGGAGATGACCTTGGACTCGGGGTTGGCCGAGTTGTACCACATGCCGTCGGCCATGAACTGGTCGGGCGCGAACGAGTGGAGGTCGAACATGATCACGATGCCGCGGCTGGCCGCGCCCTGCACGATCTTGTCCATCACCTGCAGCGAGTTGAGGCCCTGCAGGTCCGAGTTGGAGCCGGCGCCGTAGTTGATGCCGTTGGGCGACTTGTCGTTGAGCACGAGCTCCAGGTGGAACGGCAGACGGATGGCGTTGAACCCGTTCTGCGCGATGAAGTCCAGGAAGAAGGTGTACGAGTTGGCCCACAGACCGTGCACCGTGCAGGCCGCCGTCTCGAAACCGAACCACGACAGACCCTTCAGCTTGAACCGGTTCCCATTGACCCACAGCTTGCCTGACTCGGAGGTGAAGTTCAGTGCCGTGGGCGCGTAGCAGCTCTGGCCGGAAGCGGTCGGCACGGAGGCCGCCAGGCAGGCGGCGACGACGAACACAACAGACAACACAAACACGTTGCGGAAGCTCATCCTTAAGCAAAGTAAAGATGAAGTTTCTGCGAGTAGAGAGTAGAGAGAGGTAGTGTGTGTTGTGTTTGTTGGTGAGGTTCAGTGCGGGAGTGGCGCCCTTTTTATCTTGGTCATGAAACTCCTGGCTCAACTCCTGAAAAGCGTCGCACTTGGGCAACGACCAGTCGACGACCACCCGTGTGACCAAAGGAGTTAAAATCACATCTCGCAGCCTTGCCGTTGGGCGGCGATCAGGTTACTGTTGTTTGGTTGCTGTGGTCATCCCAAAGAGGAAGCCATTTCCCCATAGCCCAAAGATCCCCAGGTTCCGTAGAACTCCTAATGTCGACATTCTTTAAATTCTCTCTAATTATTGGACACCAGGCAAACCTGGTCGCGAGGCTGGTCGGTTTTAGGCTCAAGATTCGGACATAGCAAAGAATAGGAGTTATCATTATTGTGGCCACCGCGACACCACCCATGACAGCTATTTTTCCTTCTTTTTTTTGCTTTTTTTTGAGTTTCTAAAAAGTATTTCTTTTATTGGTTGTCATTGTTGGAGCCCATTCATTCGTTGGGCGTGAGTGGGGCGGAGAGCTCTTAGTCGCGTACCCAAAGACCCAATTAGAGCAGTGGTCGCATCTTCTCAAACGAAAGGGAGAGCTTTTTGTCTTCATCAACAGCGTGGGCGAGCAGGGAGGTTCGCCACCGGTACTCGACGGCGAGCGTCTTGTCCTCGCCGGGACAGGGATCGCCAAAGGCTTTGTTCATGCACCCGTTCGGCTTGACAGTGTAGCCAAACGCCGTCAGCCCATGCCCTCCTGCAGCAGGCGATCAATCAGAGATAGGCTGAGTCAAACGGACACACACGGGCCAATGTGACTCGATGGGACACCTTGTTCGGCGAGCATGGCGCGAAGGGTCGAGGTCACATCGTGCACGTCCTGACCGCGACCGTAGGTAGCCTTGACGATCTCGACGGAGACCAGCTTGGCCTCGTCGGGCGGAGAGCCGCCGATCACCTTCCGGTACATGTGCTCCATCGTCAAGACCAACTGTATGGTGAGTGGTGAGCATAGATCGATCATCATGGGCCAGGAGAGGTGCCCACCTTCTTGTCTTCGGGAGTCGTGATGAGGTGGGGCCGACAGCCCACGATCTCGTACGAGAACAGGAGCTGCTTGTCACGACCGGGCACGGGGTCGCCTTGACAATATCCAAGACATACGGCCATGCGGTGAGGCAACGCGCTTCGAACAAGTGGCCACGACGAAGGGGAGGCTACCAAAGAGAGCGTTCATGCAGCCATTGGGCTTAAGGCCCTTGTAGCCAAAGGCTTCGAGAGTGAGCCCACCGGCCTCATCGGCCATCCGCTGCAGCGTGTCAGTGACGTCGGCCAAGACCGCCCCCGCACCGTAGGAGGCCTGCGCCAACCGCATGCGCGGTCCCTGCTCCGCTGTAGATCCGGAAGATGAGGAGGGAGAATGGTGGCTAACTGCCGATAGTGAAGGCGACGAAAACGATCTGGAAGCTGCGCCCTCATGCCGCGCTGCAGAAGAGAAGGGGCCTTCCGCGGGCGGCGGGTTCTTGGGGCGTGGAGGGGGCACAGCTGTTTGCTGCATCTCTTTGTGTGCAAGAAGATAAAAATAAATAAGATAAAATAAGAGCGGGAAAAAGACACTTGAGAAGATGAGCGCGCAAGCGATGCGAGCACAGTACGCGAGCTACGCAAAGCAGCTGTACAAAATGTTGATTCAGGCGTCGAGCGCATCCTATCAATCAAATGAGGTGGCGTGCACATGGGCCGTGAACAGAATCCGATCCGAATTCAGCAAGCACAAGAACGAATCGAATCCCCAGCGAATCGAGAACCTCCTCCAACGTGCCCACCTCGTGCTCCTGGCAGTGGCCGCTGATGACGAGACGGCAGAGGAATAGCCTTGGTGCCAGCGTCACCCTCGCTTTCGCTGATGTCCTCCTCTTTTCACGAGTTGTGCCGAAAGAATTTGAAAGCAAGCCAGTTGAAGTAGACGATGACGAAGCTGACGGGGATGCACGACAGCACCACCAAGCAGTAGTATTCATCGTACTTTACCCAATCGAGAAGCGGATTGCCCGTGTCTGGCATGAATTTGGACACGAGCACCCAGTACATGGTTATCGAGAAGAACAGAAACGAGCCAGAGAGCATGGCATATCCATACAGATGGCTGTTGTCCCTCGCCTGTGGGTGGATGCCCTTCTCCCTGCGCAGGTAGGGCAGCGCATCTTCCACGATCGCTTCCATCTTGTGCGCCTGCCGTTTGTTTCGCGTGTCTTCTTTTTCTTTTGTGTTCCTCAAAATAAATAAATAAATAAATAAATAACAAAATAAAGCTACTGCAGGAGGCAAGCGGCGGCAGGTGTGGCTCGATGCGTGACACGCACTTCTGCATCTGTGCCTTCGGCTCCTTCTTCACCCTTGCTCGTCCCAGCTTCTCGACGCGGTGACGACGGTTGTGTCCCGCCTCCCGAGCGCGGTGACAAGTGTGTCGCTGTGCGTGCATTGCCGCCGCCGCCGCCCTCTACGTCCGTCCTTGCCGATCGCGGCGTTGTCATGGCGGTGCGCTGCGTGACCGCTGCTTCGTCGGCAGTTGCGTTCATCCTCGGCGATCGGCTGCTGGTGGCGGCGGGCGCGACTGGAGTGCGTGGCGAGGTCTGCCTCGGCGAGGGGCCGGCAGAGGCGGTTGCATGCGGGACGGGGGAGGTCGTGGGCTGGGTGCTGGGCGGAGGAGGCCGCTTGCGCGCGGCTGGCGGCGATCGTGGGCTCTTGTCGCCTTGCGTCGCGCCTCTGCGCCTGCGCGCCCAGGGAGATGGAGGAGGGCTGGTCTCCTCCTCCTCCTCGATCTCTCTGGTCTCCCGAGTGTCTCGCGTGGACACCGTCACCGCGTCGTCATCGTCGGAGCTGTCGGAGCTCGAACTGGTCAGGCTGCGCTCGCTGGCCGAATCGATGCTCGAGGCCGAAGACGAAGAGGACAGGGAGGAAGACGACGACGAAGAGTTGAGCAGGGGCGAGGACCCGGACGAGGGCCGCCTCTTGCGGCTTCCCTTCTTCCACTCCTCCTTCTTTTCCTTCTTCTCCTTTTTCTTTTCTCGTTTCTCCTTCTTTCGCTCCCGCCTCGTCCTGGCCACCGTCGTGTCGGACTGGGCCAGCTGGCGGCTCCGCCGCTTCGCGGTGAGCGGGCTGTCGCTCTCCATCTTCACAACCGAATCCCGCCTCGATCGCTTCCCGGCAGACTCCTTCATCTGCTTGTTCCACTGCTTGAGCTGCTTCTTGGCCTTCCTCTCCTTCTTTTCGAAGGCCTTGGACTTCTTGCGGGCGATGGCCGGCGCCAGTCGCTCCGGCTTGACCCCCAGCGCGATGGTCGATGGCCCATCCACACCGATGGCCGTCGCCGACTCGGTGCTGTCCCACAGAAACTTCTGGAACGCCGCCGCCTGCTCGCTCTCGTAGTCCTCCTGCGAGTAGCCCTTGACCGCCGCATCGCTATCGCCGCGACGGCCATCGCGCCTGTTGCTCTTCGTCAGGTTGTCCCGAAGCTGGCTCTGCCAGTCAAACGGGAAGCCCACCGAGTCGAGGTAGTTGGACGTGTAGCCCCAGTGCGCCTTGATGAACTTGAGCGTCTCGTGCATCACCTGTGGCGGCGTGCCATCGAATCCGGCATCAAGGCCCTTGTCGCGGTTCTCCTCAACTGGAACGCCATATACAACACACCAACACAACACACCAACACGGGTGTAAGGAGGGCCAAGCTTCAAGCAAGAGTGGGAGATTCGTGTACAACGAAGGACGCAGCCTACCAATTCTGGACATGACCGGTCCCAGTGCGACCTCGGATTCGTGGTAGTTGGCGATGATGTCCTTGGTGTCCGCCTCGCAGCACCGCAGAATGAGCGCCGTGACCAATCCTACACCCGACATTAGGGGAGCACAGAGGCATGTGAGCCACACGCCGCGGAGGTCATTCCCCCGAAAAGGAGACGCGCCAAAGAGACACCGAGGCCGCACCTGTTCTGTCCTTGCCGGACGAGCAGTGGTACATGATGGGGTAGTTCGTGGGGTCGGTACATAAGCGCAGCACTTGCGCTAGCTCCTTTCCTGTGCACATAAGATCAAACGGCAATGAGTGTGATCATAGACACCAATAAATTGTATGTAAATAAATATATATATATATATATATAAGATATTGTTTTAGTCCAGCTGGCAAGCCAAGTACCGCAGTAGACGAGCATGAGCTGGTTCAGACCGAGCAATCCCATCACGTTCATGGCGTTTTTGGACATCACCTCGGTGGGCGTTGTCCCGCGGCCCGTTGGCAGAGCAGCGCCGATCAGCTTGCTGCATGCACACGTGTGGACATCAATGACTGCGCGCGTGTGCGTTGCTCATAAACTGAGAAGGGGACGCACAGCTTGGTCAGCTTGTTGGTGCCCAGGTTGAAGAGGCCGCGTAGCTTAAAGTCGAGATTCATCAATGGAATGTGGAAGCGTCGCCGTTGCCCGTCGAGGTTGGGCGTTGTGGTCTTTGTGGTTGGATAGAACTCCTCAAGCACGTGATCGAACGGGTCGGCCTGCTTCTCGTCCTTGTTCCTGAAGTCGATGATGGTTCGAATTCCCACCTCATCCTTGAGATAGGCGATAATCTTTGCAATCTGATCGCTGTTAACTTCACCACGCGCGATGCAAGCCGTGCGGTACACCCTGCCAGGCTTGATGCGCAAGCGGCTGCGACCAGTGTTGGTGGCGTCTGCCAGATCTCTAAAGTTGAAGAGAAGCTTGCCCACCACGTCTTCTTTCGCCACTTCGAGCTGTCCCGCCTTGACCTCTTCAAGCCGTGCCGAGTGGTAGAGCTGTGGTACGTCCTCACCCTCCCTCTTCGCGGAGCTATTGGTGTGGTAGATGCCACTGCCAAACTTCCTGGCTGGTGGGAAGCGCATGACCTCGAACGGATTGCCCTCCACTTCTACGTTGTTGTCTCCTTCAATCTCCTCTCCATCTCCAAAGCCAAATTCGATCCCTCCAATCTTGCCTGAGGCAAGGCTATGCTTTTGCATTGCGCTCTCTCCGCCCCTCGCTGTTCTCTGCTTAGGTCCGTGCTGCTGTACGTTTTAGTTGTGTGAGTGCCAACAACAAACGAGAAGTGCCGCTCTCCCTGTTTCGGCAAGCCGAAAGCCGGCGCTTGGTACCCCCTTCCTTACACGAAGTTGTCCAGATGCCCGCATTTCCGCCAACTAGGGAGGAGCGAGGCCGACCCGGCTGCGTGATGGTGATCACAGCACCCCAGCGTTGTGACGGCAATTCGCGGTGTTTTTAAATTGTTATTTTATTTGGCGAATTCAAACACCACACCCCTCCGCAAAATTGCCCGCACCTGCTCGTCCTCATCTGATCGCTCCGTGCCATCTTCCTCGTCCTCGCCCTCGAGAGCCTGGGTCGCGTCGTCGCGGCCTCCTCTGTCGAGCGCCTCCGGCAGCTCGGGACGCAGAAATTCGTCCAAGATGACGCGAGTGAGTTGCGGGTGGGCCGTGATGACGTTGAGAATCGACGACATGCGCAGGCTGATGCACCCGATGAGATGCAGCGTTTGGAGATTGGGGAACCCTTCGAGCGTCAGCACCTTGAGATCGATTGGTCCCACTAGATGCAGCTCCTCGAGCAGCGGCGATCTCTCTGCGAGTAGAGCCATCTGCCTCTTGAACACTCGAATGTTCTGTAGCTGGAGGGCCAACGCGCGCAGCTGCGGGCAATCAATCGAAGGGTTGAACTCCTTCCTGCCCGCTTCGAGCAGTGACAGCCGTTTGAGTTTCGGATGATGAATGCGGGGCGTCATCAAGTGGCGACAGCGAAAGAGATCGAGTTCCGTGAGGCCTGGGCATTGCCTCGCCACTAAATTCACATCAGTGTCATAGAGCCACTCTCGTGCGTTGGATGCAGTGAATTGGAGTGCGTCTATGAAGGGTGCGCATTGCGGGAGAAGATGCTTGACAAATCGTCCGCGATCGAGAAGATTGCATTTGGAGAGCTGGCACAGAATGGTGCCCCACAAATCCTTTGGCATGCTCGCCAGGTACGATGGCAGCTCCTCCTCGTTCATGCGGGCCACGCTGCGCGCCACCGCCCTCCCGCTTAGCTCCACCAGCGAGGCCATCCGCACGCCACCTCGCCCCATATCTCTCCTCTCTTCGCTCTGCGCGGCCAGCCAAAAATTCGTGGCGCAGGCTGCCTGTCATTAGCCATCACGTCGTCGTCCGGGCCTTCCTCTCCCCCACCCAAGGGGGCTGCAGCATCAAGGACGCGGTTGATGTTGACTGCCTCTATGTACACACGACGGGCAGCACGCCCTCGATGACCGGGGCGAACTCGCGCTCAGTCGTCTTCCTCGCGCGCCTGCACACCGTCCTCGCCCGAAGTGGGCGCCTTGTGTCCGGTGTAGGGACACACGCCCACGGCGGCAGCGGGACGCGCCGGTGACCCGTGCAGCACGCTCTCCACTTCGCGCATCTGCAGACCCTCCTCTCCGCTCGTGGCGGCCTTTCGTCCTGTGAAAGGGCACACGCTCGCAGATGGTGGATGGGCCACCACTGTGGTGGTGTGAGCTAAAGCGCGAACCGAGCAGAGAACTGCGCCGCAAGTGGGTACTCTACATGGTGGCGCGTTGGTCATACCTGCCTGTGGCGACTGTGGTGGCTGTGGCTGATCGCTCTCTCCGTTGTCGCATTGCACTGGGCAAGTGCCTCCGGGTGATGCAACGCCTATTGGCGGCCCTCGATAGCCCTGCGCCATGATACACCCGCCCTGCGGTTGGCTGCCCGGAACGGTGACCTCGCCACGCTCAAAGGCGGCCAGCTCCTCTTCCACCGCTGCGTCCGTCACCTCCTTGCCGGCCTGCTTCAGGCGCGTGGCCGAGCACACGTACACTCTGGTGACGCAACACACACACACACACACACACACACACACACACACACACACACACACACACACACACACACGACACACATAAGCGAAAGGCGGAGAACGAATTGGGCTGCGCAGTGACGGCAGAAAGCGCTCGTACTCGGACTTGATGGCGATCTTAGCAGAGTGGATGACGCCGAACTTGTCGGTCAGCTTCTGTCTCTCCTCCAGCAGGTCGGCGGAAGCCGCTTTGTACTGCTGGGTCAACCTGTCGAGCATTTGGGGGAGGCCTCCCGGTTAGGCAGACGGGGGGAGAGAGAAGCGGCGGGGAAGGAGTGCGCATACCGGATGAGCTCAGGGTCGCCTTGGGCAAGCTTTTCCACTCGCTCGGCGTTGTTATGAGTCATCGCAGCGTGGATCTCTCCATACAGATCTTGCGTGGGCCCACTGCGCGAGATCAATGCGCGTGGAAGTGGAGGTGAGGAGGGCGTAACGTTGCACACAATGGAGGCGCGCAACACACCTGAATTGGTTCTGCGAGAGCACTCGGGCACAAGCTCGCTGTATTTGTACATCTATCCACTCGACCTCCATATGAATCTCAAAGTATCGGCACTCCTTGAAGTGATCGAAAGCGTGGTCGAATTCCTCCTGCGTCGTGCCAGCGGGCAGGCTCCACCAGTGCTCGGTCTTGCGTTTCATCTCAGCAATTTCTTCCGGGCTGAGCATCGTTTCCACATCCCTCGACTCCACCTTCATTTCATTTAACATGAAGGACACCTTTCGTTTCTTTTTGTCTTTCTGGAGATCCCCTCCTCGCTTGAGTGCCGAAGAAGTGGGAGTAGTAGTTGTGGAGGGTGTGGTAGGAGGTGCTGTGTCGATGCTGTCAAACGAGCGTTTCTTAGGGAGTCGCATCTCGGGGCTAGCGCCCGTAGGGAGAAAGGTTAGCGAGTCGAAGCTGCCCGAATCCGAATCGATGAGGGTATCCCCCTCCATTTGCGGCGCAATTGTCCCTTCTACTTTCTCTTGCTGTCTGGTCGTCAGAGGCTGGTCGTCAATTTGAAGATCTTGCTCTCGCTCTACGCAGAAAGGAAGGGCAGGAAGTGTGCCGGAGGAAGAAAGGAGAAGGACACAGGAAGAAGAAGCTGCAGAAAAGGGAGCGCCACCCGTGATGTGGTCTGTCTGGCCAGACTTGCCCCGTTTTTGCTCTGGAGCTCCCGCCAGGGCTGATTACCCCAATCACCGGCACCAGTAGGGGTGGCTTTCAAAGAACACCAACGTGGCGGTTCCTGCTTCCCCGTAACGATGGCGCGTTACAATGGCGGAGCAACGGAGAAATGCCAAAGCAATTTTATGATAAGTTTAGAATAATATATGGAAGCACAAGGGCGAGTCTTTGCGGAAGGGCTACTCACTGGCGAAGTGGCCATAGTAACAGGAGGCGGCACCGGCATCGGGCGGCAGATATCCCTTCAGCTGGCCGGACTCGGCGCCAAGGTGCCCACCACCCACCGTTTATTCTTTTTTTATCATTTTTTTTAGTATCGTTTCTCGATGCCCGGGCAAAGTCTGGGATTATATTGCAATGTACTTTTTTTAATTACGATAATACCAATAATAATAATAAACGGCGGGTGCTGGCTCTGGCGCAGGTGGCGATATGCGGCAGGCGCCGAGAACCGCTGGACGATACCGCAAAGGAGCTGCGGGAGCAGGGTGTGGCGGGTGTACACGTTGGGAGCTGTGACATACGTGATTACGCCCAGGTCGCTTCCTTCGTAGGCGAGGTGCAGAAGCAACTGGGCGATGTCACCATCTTGATCAATAACGCCGGTGGGTACGTGGCCAACGTTCTCTCCAAACCAGAACGTTGGCGACTGATTTCGTGCCCATCAGACAGTTCCCCATGGCTGCTGAAGCGATCACTCCCAATGGGTTCGTGGAGCGCCTCCCCCCCAATCTCTAGCATGGACCTCGCAATTCACCACAGCCCCTATAGGTTTGCGGCAGTCATTCGTAATAACCTCATCGGGACCTGGCACGCCATCTGTCCCTTTCCTCTTCTTAAACTTATGCAAACGAGCATGGGTTGCTTATTAGAAAGACTCCGTTAGGCACATGACGCATGCGGTGGCCACCCAGTGCATGATCCCAAAGAAGAAAGGTTTCTCGCTTCCTTAGTTCCTTCACCCAAGATCCCCCCTATCCTGACACTCGCAAGGCCAGGCCGGATCGTCAGCATAACTGCCCAGGTGTCTCGAGGGTTTCCAGGCATGGTGCACACGGGCGCCGCCCGAGCAGGCGTTGAGGTTAGGATGGCCGACCTACTGACCTACTGGTTTCTCATGATAAAAGCTGTGCGCTCACTGACTACTTGCCTGATACCAGAACATGACCATGACACTCTCTGTCGAATGGAGTCCCTACAACATCACTGTACGCACCAACCATTGCCATCGCTCTCGTCATTCTGTTCATTGGCTGTGGGTATGTGCGCCGCCGCTCAGGTGAATGCGGTTGCTCCCGGCGTGATCGGAGACTCAGGAACGCATCGGTACGCCAAGGAGGTTGTAGAGGGGGCCATAGAGAAGATCCCCTTGAAGCGTCACGGGAAAGCAGTTGAAGTGGCCTACTTGGCCACCTATCTTGTCTCTCCAATGGCCACCTACATCACCGGCCAAGTGTACACTCACCCCAACCTCCTTATTCTCACTACGTCAGCTGACCCTATTATCCAAAACAGATACCGTATTGATGGTGGGCAATCTCTGTGGGGAGACCTCCTCAACCCACATGCCATGGCCAGGATGTGACACTGCTCTACGCGCAGAGGCAGCTTTGACAACAATGATTACCATACACAACCAGCACCACGCCGGAGGTGCGAGGTTACACCCAGGCTCCACTCCCTGAAACCCTGGGTGTAGGCTGGGGAAGGGAGAATAGACAAGAGGAGGCACGAAGCAAGCAACACATGCACATACAGTACAAAGGGGTAGGAAGAGGTTAGACGTCCACAGCTTGGGTCGTAGGCTTGGGTTGTAAGGTCAGGCTGAGCATTATCCAACCAATGTCGGGTGTATTGTGGTCATCCAATGGCCACAGGAGGAACTGCTAGTCTCCCTAGACGCTCAGCAGCACGTGCACGTGGCTCTCCTTTTCGATTCCGCACTCCCGCAGAGTGCGCCACCAATCGTTGAGCTGATGCCCGTTGTGTATGAGCCTGAGCTTGCCGTGCGGCATGCCACTCAGGTGCTGCACGATAGCGAGCAGACGACGCACAGGCCACCGGGTCAGTACGTTGGCCGTCAGCGTGCGGCCGTCGATCTTGACAAAGACCTGCACCGCACACTCGCCTGGCGACACGGTTTCGATGGGCCACACCAGCTTGATTGGCCTGGCGTGTTCACGCCGACACACCGGACACTGCTCGAGCTGCACGGCGCAGGCGCCGCACACTCGCGGAGCTCGGCACTCGCACCCCACGTACACGTCGGCCTCGTGCTCGAGACAAACCGAACACTCGGGCAACGCCGCGTTGCGCCAGGCGGTCTCCCCCATGATTGGTGCCGCAATGGGCGCCGGCGGCGTGCTCCCCCCCTGGTCGGCCAGGGCAGCAATGGCGTATGCACGACCGGTGAAGCCCAGCACACGGCCGAGCAGAGGCTCACGGTGGCCAGGAGGTTGCACATAGACGATGTCGTCGTCCAGGGCGTTGATGTTGGGCGGCCGGTATCGGCTTCGGGCAAGCATCTTGAGTTACGTTACACATTTTCTTCTGGCACAGTCATTTAAATCTTTATTTTCATGAGCATTCCTTCCACGCGTCAGGCTCGAGCTCAGGCCAAACGCCACGAGAAGAGCCATAGGAGCAGCAGCGAGCAGAGTACCGTCACCGCAAGCTGGACCTTAGGCGGCACCAGCGCAATGCGCGTTCGTGGTTTGAAGCGCACACCGGCCGACTGCATCAGTAGCGTCGACACGTCTGATCAACACAGCACAGAGTACATTAGCGGGCAAGAGCTGGGCCCATGGATCACACAGGGCGGCCGATTCACTACCTCTCTCTGCTCCCGAGCGGGGATAGGGGCCGGTGACGATGGGAGGAGCCGCGTGGGCGACCTTCCTACGCGTCACCAGCGCAGTCGCCGACGCCGACGCCATAGGCGTAGGCGTGCCGTCGCTCTCCTCCACCGGCTGCTCGCGCTCGTCCTCCTCCTCCCCCGCCTCGGGCACCGCTGGCTTGGGCGAGAAGCCCAGCGCGTCGGCGGCGATGAGGTCTTCGATGTCGGGCACGCCCGAGTGGTGGAACCCGCAGAACCTGAAGCCCGCACAGACACGCATGCGTTGGTGCGTGAGCTCACCCCCGACCAGCCACACTCGCGGGCGCTGTGCGTGCGTGAGATACCAAGGGTTGGTCTTCTCTGCCTGGTCGCGCCACCGACGGTAGCGCGCGGCGATCTTGTCGGCCCGCACGACCGTGTTCCAGGGCTTGGCCGAGTTGAGCAGGTTGACCTGCTGGCCCGTCAGCAGCTCCACATCCTGGTCCATGATCTTGTCCGCATACCACCGATTGAGGTGCCCGCCCAGCCCGAACCCGCCCGAGCCCGTGAACTTTGTCGCAAAGTTGCGACTGTTCGTTCGTTGTGTGTGTGTGTGTGTGTGTGTGTGTGTGTGTGTGTGTGTGTGTGTGTGTGTGTGTGTTTAGAGTGTGTGTGTTTAGAGTGTGTGGCAGCGTGGTGTAGCTGAAGGCGATGCGGCGTGCGTACAAGAAGATGGTGTTGACGCGGAAGCGCGTGGGGCTGACCGGCACGGAGAAGTGGAGCTGGATCATGGTCGGGTGGGACCCGTCGGGCCGTGTTCGGGTCGAGGTCTGCAGGTCGAGCCTGACCACGCACGGGGCCTGGAAGGTGAACCGCTGCGACGGCCTCGCCGGGTCCAGCGGCCACACCGCCTGGGCCTGCATTCCATAGAAGCCCTCCGGCAAGCCCTGCGCCAATGCACGCTCAGCCACTACACTTACCACTTGCACAGCACAGCACAGCACAGGAGACGACGGCGTACAGGAACGAACTGTGGTTGTGCGTCGGTGGTCTCGCGAACGGGAGTTGGCGCAGCGGACCCGAACACGTTGTCAAAGAGCATCTCGACCTTCATCTCGTCGGCCTTGGAGCGCTTGCTCAGCGTGCCCTCGTGGGTGAAGGGCAGGTGTGATGGGTCCAAGATGTTCTCGATGAAGAGCCCGTGATCGCTGTCGCGCCAAGCCTCACACGGGTCAAGCCCGCCTCATCACGGTGATGATAGCGATGCTGCGTGGAACACATACATGTCAAAGTCGCGGGAGACGGTGTCCTTGCCCCAGCTCTTGTCCGGGTACTCCTTGAGGAGGTGGTGCGGGATGCGGTCCTCGGAGGCCTTGGAGGGGTCGCCCGGCCACACCCACAGCATGCCCTTGGGGAGGAGAGCAGCCGATGAGGAGGAAGGGAGGGAGAGAGAAGAGGGCCATGGGGGGCTGCGTACGTAGAGCTCGGTGGTGGGATAGGCGTAGACGCAGAAGGGCTTGCCCGGCTTCATGGTCGGCTCAGACGGTATCGTCTCACACTGACCTCCAGCTCCAAACTGCCAGCCATGATACTTCAAAGATAATAATAATAATAATAATCATTAATAATATTAATATCCATAAAAAAACAATGAAATTAAAGCTGTTGTGTTAGCTATGGGTTCAAAATGCATTTCCTATTTTATTTTATTTTATTTTATTTTATTTTATTTTATAAAATAAGGCAGCGGTACCTTGCACTCCAGACGTCCGCTACGAACGGTGCCGACCGAGAGGGGAGCCGACCTGTGAGGACACTTGTCCTGCACGCACTGCGCCACCCCGCGCTCGTCGCGGAACAGGACGATGGGGTCGCCCAGCAGCTGGAAGCCGTAGGGTTCGCTTGGCGCAGCGCCGGTGCTGGTGACAGGCAGCTCGCTGGCAAAGGCCACCGGATACCAGTGGTTGCGCATGTCAAACGCGCTCCCTCTCTTCATCCTGCGGCAGTGCTTGTGTGTTTGTCAGAACAACGCTGCAAGCAAGAGCGCAGCAAGCCCGGCCGGAGAGATATGAAATTTCGATTGAAGGCAAGATTTTTGCCAATCAAGGACATAAAAACAAAATCCCTTGATTGGTCTAAAAGAAACAATGCAAGAAGCTTCGACAGACAGGGGATGAGTGATCATACGGAATAGCCCACGGAATCTAAGCTTGTTGATGGAAACGACGCCATGGTGCACCTACGCGAGCTGAAGCTCCACACTGCAACGTAAAGCCCGATGGAGAGGAGACACGCCGGTGGCGGAGCCACGACCAAGGTTAAGGTAGTGTTGGCCGACGCTGAAGCCGCCTCAACCGAGTGTGTAGAGGTGATTATGGAGTGGGACGGCGATCAAGGGCTTGAGTACGTGTCTGGCCTGTCCGGTCTCGACCTCGACAAACAGAGACTCCTTGATGAAGAGGACACCTCCACGAAGAGAGCCAGCTGCGTGCGGCCAAGTGTTTTCTTCATCTTCGTTGCCTTCTGCATGTCCACCTTTGCCATGGCCTGTGCCTACCCTCTAGTCCCACAGGTAGGTGGTCCCTCAGCTCTGCGCCTCTGTTGGGCTGCTTATAAGCTGGACACCACCCGACGTAGGTGGTCACCAAACTATGCGCCGACGACATAAGTCGGGGCTCGCTCTTCCTGGGCCTCCTCAGCGCCTGTACGATTTACGTGGCCTCTTATCACATGCAAGTGGCCACTGATCACCCACTTCGTCAATAGCCAACGCTCTGGCCACCCTACTTACGGTCCCTGTCTTGGGTCTGCTCTCGGACTACGTCGGCCGCAAGCCCATCTTCGTGTTGTCCCTGGTGCGTGGGCTTCCGGGCCTCCCTCGCTTGCGTGACGTTGACGAGAGCGATTGGCAGGTTGGCAGCGGCATCGACTACTTGGTGATGGGCTCAGCGGTCTTCTTCGAGCTGCCCCTGTGGGTGCTCTTCATCTCGCGCACGCTGAGCGGGACCACTTCGGCCGCCTTTTGCATGGCCTACGCGTACGTGGCCGACGTCTCCGACCCTCACAGCAGAAGCAAGAACTTTGGCCTGCTGGCACGTGAACATTCAAGCATCAATCTTAATCGAAGAAGAGCTAGCGTACGCGATGATTGATCACCCTGCCTCTCTGCTGCAGGGCGCAGCCATGGGGCTGGCGATGATGGGCGGCCCTGCACTCTCGGGCTACCTGAGCAAGGTCTGGCCCTCCAAATGTGAAGCGTTGGTGGGAGAGGTGAGTGGGCTGATGAGTCCGTGAGTCAATCCAACAGTTCTCGATGACGTTCGCCTTCAGCCTCGCGGCCGTGGTCATCGCCGTCGACCTGTTGTTCGTGGTCTTCATCGTGCCAGAGTCTCGAAAGAACGTGGAGTACGACTCCCCCTCGCACCTCTTCTTGACCATCCAGCTGACCACCAGGCGCGCAGAGGCATCGACGCCTGGTGCTGGTCGAGGGCGATCCCCTTCCGCTCGCTGTCGCTCCTATTCCAGAGCAGGCTTGCCTTGGGCACTTGTACGCTGTGCTTAGCCGCTGTTGCTTTGAGGGGAGCCGTGTGCTTGCTCATTCGAGGCCCCACTCCCAACTTGACACCAGCCGTGGCCTATTTCCTGATGTTCCTGGGCGAGGAGGGCATGATCAGCGTCTGTGTGCTCTACTTCAAGCTCACCTTCCACTGGGACTCACTTCAGATCGGTGCGGCACCTCTTTTCGTTCTAGCACGCGCGCTTGGTCCAATTAATTGTGTGGGCGTGCTGGCCGACCGTCGGTCGGCGTCAACCTAACGTGGCAGGGCTGATGATGTCGGCATGGGGAGTTAGCTGCATCCTCGCGCAGGGTGTCCTGCTGCGTTTCGTGATCCGATTCGTCAACGACAAGGCAGCCATCCTGCTCTCCTTGGCCGACAGCGCTGTATGTATCTACGCCTCTCCTCCCGCAATGAGGCCGTGCTGACCGGCGGAGGTGGGGCGGGGCAAACGAGACCAGCTGACGGCCTTCCTCTACGCTGTCATCACCAATGGCGACTTCGTCTACGCCCTCATCGCCGTGCGCTCGCTAGGCCAGCTCTCCACTCCGCTCATGAAAGGTGTGGCCCTTTCCCCGCTGGCCCCTGCCCCGGTGGCTTCATGTCTGACGCATGTGAGCCAATTGCGGGGGTCCACCACGCAAGGAGTGATATCAAGGCAGTTCGAGGCCCGCCAGCAGGGCGAGCTCTTTGGGATCCTGTCCTCGCTCTACACGCTCACCTCGTTCGTGGGCCCGCTCCTCTTCAACTCGTTCTTCGCCTACCTGGCCTCGCCCTCGTCGGCCGCGGCGGTCGCGCCGGCCTTGGACCTGCTCCACACCAACGGGCCGGGACGTCATCTCGGCCATCACCCTCGCGTCACTGTGCGTATCGGGCGCCGTGTTCTACGTGTGGCGCGACCACACCACGCTCCAGCCCGTCGAGGAGCTTCTCCTCGACAAGGCCGACGACGCAGGCCGTGACTGCCCGTGCAATGTGGAGAAGAGCGGCAAGTACCAGAGGGTGCTCGTTATCAACGAGACGGGCGAGTCGGCGTGCTTCAACGCCGCAACCGCCCAATCCGTGATGTGATGCTGCCCACGCGAGACACACACACACACACACACACACACACACACACACACACACACACACACACACACACACACAACACCGAATGATGTATATATGTGCCTGCCGTGAGCAGCTTACACGCGCTTGCGGTCGTCCTTGTCGATCGTGTCGTCGTGGTCCTCGTCGTCGTAGTCGCCGCTCTTGCTGCCTTTCCTCCTTCTCCTCCTCCTCTTCTTTGCCTCCTTGAGCGAATCGGGGAAGTCGAATTCCCACCTCGCGTTGACGTCGTTGTAGGGGGTGCCGCTGTGGAGGGTCACCGGCAGCATGTTCTCGAGCAGGTTGAAGGGGAAGGGCGTGACGGGCCCCAGGATGACGTAGGCCAATCCGGCCGCGACAAGGTAGTACATGATGACGAGCGTGGCCGCTTCCTTGGACAGCCAGGGAGAGCTGAAGAACTGGCCATGCGGGTCTGGAGGGAGAAAGCAGCCGTCAGCAAACCCGAACCGTAGCCCAAACGCAAACGCGAACGCAACACCAGACAGAAGCGAAAACGCGTGGTGAAGTGGGTGGGTAACGTGCCGGTGGCGAAGTAGTAGAAGAGAGAGGCGTAGAGGCCCGCCTTGAGGCCGAGGAATGTGGGCCTGGTGACCTCCGTTTCGGTCTGGAAGCCCAGCATGACGTGTTCCACCACCACCCGGTAGAAGCTGCCCGTTGTGGCTGGTTGTTGATGTTGGTGGTGAAGTTGGAGGCGACGGCGACGACGATGAGATTGGCTCAAGCGAAAGTCATGCGCGCGTTCATTGCTCTGCAAGAGGGAAGGAAGCGGAAGCGTGCGTACTCGAGAGGATGCCGATCGTGACCGGACCGACCCAGGCCGGCTGCCCGTACGTCTGGATGTGTGTCGTGTGTCGTGTGTCGTGTGTCGTGTGTCGTGTGTCGTGTGTCGTGTGTCGTGTGTCGTGTGTCGTGTGTGAACGGTGGAGCGTATGAGCGGCGCGGCGCACATAGCGGACAACCGCAAGCGCACCTTCATCGCCAGGTCCACGGCCCCGACGATGGTGCGCGTTTTGTGGATCATTTCGAGCACAACTGCCGCCGCCTGTCGTGGGCAAGGTAATAAAAATCAAAGAATTGAAAACAAATATTAATTATTTAATCTAAAATATAATCAAATTGTAAATAATTCTCCCACGTGAAAACTGAGCTGGCGCGTACGTTGCCGAAACGGGAATTGAGGGTCTGGTGCATGCAATCTGCGGGCGAGAAGTGGATGAGGGCCCAACACGTGACGTGAATGGGGATGGTCATGTCGGAGACAAGCCACTCGACCCGGAGGCCAAGCAAGAGGCATCGCACGGTGGCCCCGACAAAGCAGGCGCCCAGAGAGAGCGACAGCGACACCAGCCAGTGGAGCGGGCGAGCGTATTGCAGTGTGATCCTCATCTTGTCGCACACGTACAGCCCGTGAATCAAGTTGACAAGCGGAACAGGCACAGCCATGAGCCACCACAGGGCCGCCACCAGCGGGTGGTCGCCCACAGCCCCTTCGGCTTGCATGAGCAGGGGGTGGCTTTCCATCGGGTCCTAAACGAGTGTGGGCCATTGCCACGGTAACGGTAACGAACTAGTAAAAGGAAAGGTAAGAAAATAAAAGAAAATAATTAAAACGTTCCCACGGCTTTCTCAGCGTTTCTTTTTGTGGCTTACCCGCCTGGCTATTCGAATCAATTTCCATCTCCACATCAACATGATCTACGACGTGAACTCGCCCCTCTACAAGAGCTTCCTGAGCTCCAAGGCAGGCGTGAGCGCTGACAAGGCTGGCAAGGCTTCCGCCGTGCCCAAGCGAAAGGTAATAATTGCAGGTTGGCTCAATTTGCCTCTTGATCCTCACAGTGGCCGTTGCTCTTGTTTCTTGCAGGACGAGAAGCTCGGCAAGGGTGCCAAGATCTCTGCGCCACCACAGCCCACTTCGGCTTAAGTTGCCTACCCGTACTGGCCTATCTATTCCTCAAGATTCGCTGTTAATGATCTTCCAGGAGGCCTAATAAACTGCTCGTTCTGCGCTACTTTCTCGAGCTCATCTCTTGCAATTTTGTAAGGGGTATTGCGTAATCGGTTCATTTTTTATTACATTGAGGTGCCCCAGCGTCTTCCCAGGAGGGGTTTGGATGCCAAGTGTACAAACAGATGATGAGGAGACATGAGAGTAAAAGGGGAATGGCTAGGCAGGGCGGCCAGCGGAGATGGGCCTATACGCGAGGCGGCGGAGCTCAAGTGGCGGCGGAGGAGTCGCTCGAGGACCAGTTAAGCTCGGACATGATGTTGTAGTCGTCCTGGTCATCGTCCTCCTGCTCGCCGTCGCTCATCATGTCGAAGTAGCCCTCTGGTCGATTGCGGTGGACCCAGTACATGATCTTCTTCCGGTGGCCCGTCTTGTTGATGCCCACGTGCTTGATGAGGTCTTCTTCCTGCAGCAGCCGGATCGTGCCCATGTTGTCGAAGCCCTCCATCACCAGCGGCTCGAGGTAGTCCGGCACGGGTAGCTTGAGGGAAGCCAGCCAGTCACAAATCTCATGAAGGTCGCTTTCGACAAGGTACTCCTCGTTCCTCCTCTTCGTCCGTTGGCCGTTGCCGTTGTCCGCCGCCGCCTCGTGCACTCGCTTGGCCACCTCGGCCACCAGCTTCTCCTGCTGCGGGCTGTGCTGCACCGTCGCCGCCGCTGCCGCCGCTCTGTTCGCCTCCTCCTCCTTCCCCTTGGCTATGTACATCATGCGGCACGCCACCTCGTGAGTCAGCAGCGAACCGGCAAAACGAGTAGCGACAGATCGCGACCAAGAAAACGAACAAACGAACGCATAGGAGGCAAAGGATGCCAGCAATGATTATGAGAGTACGGCTAGCGCTTAAGGCAAGCGAGAATAAAAAAAAAAAAAGCAGGATCAAAGGAAGATGTTGTTGATGGAGAGCTTTTTTGGGGGGGGGGGGTGGAGAGCATACCAGCAGCAGCCTTCTTTTGATACATGCGCATGAGCAGCTGCTGGGCGGGGGACATGGCAGCGTTGCCGTTGGCCATTGACATCTCCTCCTTCGTCTTGCTCCTTCGCGTCCCCACCTCGGAATCGCTGTTGCTTCCTCCCTTTCCTCCATTCGCTGACGTCGCCGTCATCATCCCTCGTCCCTTGGATGCACCCGCGGGCATCTTGCCCTTGTGTTCCCATGGTACTTTGGGTCCGAGTATCTTGACGTCGTAGTTGATGTCCGCGTTCTTCTTGGAGAAAGATACGCCCCCGTTGCTACCCGACGAAGATGTTGAGGGCATGAGGAGAGGCGGAGGGGGCGTGTAGGTTGTGGGGCGGACGTGGCCTCCGACTTGGCCGCTCCCACGTCTCCGTTCGCGATCCTTCCGTCTCTCGGCCCTTATCTTGCGTCGCCGCTCTCTTATCTTTTCCTTCTCCGCTTGCGCCTGCATCACCAAGAGTAGCGGGTTCCGCACCGTCACAGTCGCCCCATCTTCCGTCGTCGTCGACATCATCCTCTTCTTCGATTTGGTTGCTGTTTTAGCTCTAGCTTCACTCTCTTCTCTCTCTCTGGTTCAGCTCCTACGATGAGGCGGCGATTTATGAATCGAAAGAATGAAGCCTCCTTCGATCTTTTTCTATCCTCTCCCGGGTACTGCCTCGCTTACAGATCGGCTTTCGTTTCTCGTTTCCGTTGCTTGTACACGCGTGCTCTACAAAACAGGTCGCCCCCGCCTCAGTATTCCATCCACTCCTGCGTGGGACACGACCGACTCCACCTCTCTTCTCTCTGGTCCCTGTTTGCTTGGTTGCCCACCTGCGGTCGAATGACACCGCTTACGTTTGGGCGCACGCCAATGGCTGGATAATACGCGGAATTGCGCCGTGCTGCCTGTTTGAAAAGAAATTAACAAACGCATCCGAAATGCTTACAACAACATCGGGTCCCCGGATCGATTCTCTGGCAAGCCGCTACGTTATTGTGAACGTCAGCTCGGCTTACCGGTCGAATCAAGGACAGCTGGTGACTCTGGGCAACAAAAGGCAAGTTGCAGGAAAAGGATATAATCTGGCCACGTCACGTTCTGCCGTGCCGACCTGTCCTGGACAAGCGACGGGTTTATCTGGCTGAGCAACGCCACTGCCCACTATGTTTTTTTTTCTTACTGCCGGCACAAACGACACATCATCCTTAACCTTGCCCGCTCGGCCTTGGAACACCATGCAAGCTAATATCAAACTGTTGCTTCTGGTTCTTCTTCTGGTGCTTTCGACCGCAGTTCGCGACACTTCGGCGGGACCAGGCCTCTATGGCGTATGCCAGTCCGGCTGCTGTGCCCTAGCTGTCACCTGCTACTCGGCTGCTGGCTTCACCTTTGGCACTGTGACTGCTGGAGTAGGTGTTCCTGCCGCCATCTTGGCATGCAATGCAGCTCTTGGCGTGTGCAGTGCCAAATGTGCGGCAGTCACGCTTCTTCTGCCCACGCCTTGATCAAGCCCCCATAATGTGATGGCCTGTTTCACCAGGTTATGATGTCATAACAATGCTTTCCCTGTCTTCTTGTACCACCTGGTTCCAGGAGTGCATGCAGGACATCATAGGTTTACAAGGGGACAACGAGAAGCCCCACTACGACACCCACAGTAACAAGAGGGAAGGTGGGGAGAGAAGTGGGCCTGCCAGACGCCCACAGTGTCTCTTCTGGTTCACTCGTGGTAATACAGATCACTTCATACCGCTGATCACGCCCCACGAACGCCGATGAAATCACTTGGCCTTGGCGCTGGCCTTCTTGGCCTGCTGGGCCTTCCTGAAGGCCACGATGTTGCGCGAGGCGCTGTTCACGATGCGCTTGTGGAGCTGCGGGTTGTAGCCCAGCATGAACAGCACCTCCAACCACACGAACATGGGCGCCAACAGCAGCGCTGCAGGTGGAAGAGGAAGAGCCACCGAGAGCCAGGAGTCAGCGCACTCGCTCGCGTTCACCTTTAAACTGTCGCACGAGAGCTACGTACACTGCACGAAGCTGTCCAGGAGGGCGGGAGCACGCTTCTCCGCAAGGCCGTGGCCCAAGAACTGCAGCAGTTCGATTCGCTCGGTCAGTCGGCGCGCATAAGAGAGACAGCAAGGCGAGAGCGAGAAGGAGAGACCTGGAGGATCCAGCACACCACGTGGATAACGAGGGCGGTTGTGTTGGGGTTGGCGGCGGTCTGGGCAAAGTGGGTGGCCGTGTAGGCCAGGCCGTACAGGATCGGCAGGTACAGCGTCTGCGCCAACGCCGCGGCAACGACAACAGCACCACAATGACAGAGGGCTTGGGGTGAGGCTGTGTGTCGCGGATAGCGTGAAGGGGAGGAGAGGGGGATGGGGAGAGGCAGCGGTACGCCGGCGACGGGGTCGAGGAGGAGGTAGAAGAGGGCGTAGACGGTGATGACGAGGAAGGCCCCGTTGATGACGAACGGGCCGTGCGGGAGGAGGCCAAAGCCCAGGTCGAGGCCGGGCACGAGCGAGCCAACAGCAGAGGCCACCCACACCAGCGCAGTCCACAAAATGATGGGCACGCACACGATGTGA
The DNA here is from genome assembly GCA_027943245.1 of Acanthamoeba sp. SK_2022b. Classification (NCBI taxonomy): domain Eukaryota; phylum Discosea; order Longamoebia; family Acanthamoebidae; genus Acanthamoeba; species Acanthamoeba sp. SK_2022b. The sequence goes on from JANDJZ010000182.1 coordinate 35,491, forward strand.
ATCCATTGATTTCTGAGGAGAAAGCAGGGAGCATTAGCAACGAAAGGAGCGCGACAGGTTGAGATCATTGTCCTCCCATTAATCAATCTCAATTTTAATTGAAATGGAAGTGCGTACATTTTGTTCATATGGTAGGGCGCATAGGCCTCCATTTGCTTCTCTAGATTGAACAGGCTTCCCATTCTCTCGTTCACTCGAATCAAGAATTAGTAAAACAAGTCTTCTGTCGCTAAGCAGGTGTTCAGCAATTTCACCCGAAATTCATAAAAAAGCGATTGGTCTTTGACTGTGCGACCAGCCAACCAGAACTCTCCGCCAGCACATGGGGCGTTGGTTGTCAGAAGCTCTCAGCCTCTAGTTTATTTGTTAGGGGGGCGCTCTGTGAGGAGCATGCTCAGGGGGTCTGAGAGGAGTCGCTGTCCTTCAGGTCCTCGCGATGGATGTGGCTGTCCTCAGGCGGAGGACCGTGATAGCCCTGGTGGAGGATGTGGTGGGGCCGTTCGTGGTCGAACACGGAGGGACCAGCCGCGGTCTCGTTGCCCAGTCGCCTCCAGTCGGCCTCGGCCGCGAAGTCCTCCTCCTGAAGCTCGTCGATGGCGCCGGCCGTGGCTGGGTGGGCCGCGGTGTGAATGATCTCGTCGCCCACGGGGCTCTTGTTGACCTCCTCTGGTCGGCCGGGCTCGCCCACGCCGCCGCCGCTCACCACGGACCACGGCTGCTCGCCGGTCTTGGACATGTGCTTGAAGTTGCCGCCCTCGCCGCCGCTTCCCAGCTCCTTCTTCATGTCCTGTGTTATGTTCATGCCCTCACGCTGGCCCGGGGCCAGGTCGGACGCTGCGGATGACGCCGACGAGAAGTTGAACAGGGTCCGCTGGCCCAGAGGAGCGACAGCTCCTCCCCTGCCGAACAGCTTGCTGAGGTTTTTCATGTTGTTGCTGTTGTGTTTAGAGAAGGTGAGTTGTGAGGTGTGCTTATGGCTGCTGCAGTAGCTACAGAGGCTCTTGTCGTTTGAATTGAAGAATGAGGGAGGTGATGCCTTCTATTTATCTGAGGAGGGAGGGGCCGCACGAGACCTCGCTTGGAACTGGAGGAGCGGTCAGACGGGGCGAAAGGTCTGGTGGCAGGTGACGGAGATCAGTGGAAGGCGTAGGCATTCGGGCGAGTGTATAGCCTAGACGTCTCCTCGCACCAGGTTGAATGCAGACGAAAACCAGGTGAACCAAGCACACGTCCTCATTGGTTGATCGCATGGTATGCTATATCCAAGCCTCCCGAAACGTTTGGGAGCTCCAATGGGACGATTTGATGTCCAGCCAATACGCAGGGTGCATCCTGTTGAGAAAACAAAATTTCCTGATGATTTCCTTCTTCGCGGAGTTTTACATATAAAACAGGGAGGTTTTAGGTTTATGCTAGGCTGTGACTTCGCTCTCTCTCCCAGCTGCCCTCTGCGCCCCACCACCATCAAGGTGTCTGCAAAAAAATGGGACTGGCTCCCATTTTATACCTCTTGTCATTTTTTTCGTTCACCCCAAACCATTTTGGAAAGTTCAGCTTCAGAGTTATCAGGACAGCACGTCTGGCAGTGACTCGACTATGACACAAATCTACAGCACCCACGTGACAGTGGAGTCTAGAATGACACAGGGTTGTTGTTGGAAATGGAACAATATCTCCAAGTAAAGCTTGACCATTGGACTTATGCAAGTGTGATTTTATTGAGTTGCCACCAGGGTGGCAAGAGTTTAGTTGTGGTCCAGCTTGATCTCAGAGCTGTCCTTTAGCTTCAGGGGCATAGTCCCTTCCAGCACTTGCACAGCCCCCACCATAACCTGCCCTATTGCTTCTGTGGAGTCCTTGCTGATACCCATCTGCACACAATAGCACTCACCTGATTAGAGCCTTTCATGGAACAATGCAGACCCAGCACCACACAAAAACTGGTCAGTGGTACCCCTTCCATATTGATCATTTTGCTTTCTCACTGCTCAGTCCTGCCAGGGCTTGTGGAAGCACTGCACAGTCTTGTTGTGGAGCTTGGGAGTCAGCTTGTGTTGGTCTTAGTACTGCTGGGCCACAATGCACGCTCTTCTTTGAGAGACATTACCTTGCCCTTCTTGTTGCCTGTGTTGTAGGACACACCCCACACCTGTAGACCACCCAGCAATGCTTGGCATTGGATCAGGGACAATGAGGAGGTCATCATGCATGAGGTAAGAGGGAGTCTTTGCATCAAACAGTAGGATAGGTAAAATTGGTTGTTGCAAGTGTTGTTGTTATGTGCAGTGGTGGCGCACAAAGCCAGCAACTTATGTGTGACAGTAGGAGAACTGGCGTAGCCACAGCAGTGCAGGCAAATCTCGCTTTGTTTTTCCACTGTAACACAACAACCAAAGGTGAAATGCCAAAGGAAGGCATTCTTCTTGTCTTAGTGGCTGTGGGCTCAGCTACACCTCTTTTTCAGAGTCCAAAGACACCACAGGCTCATCACCAACCACCTCTGCAGTATGGGTGGCCCCCACAGGCACCTGCACAAGGTTGGGTGAGCTGCAGGATGCACAAAGCAGGCTATTTGGGGTGTTCCAGAAGGCTGTCTCCAGCTTCAAGCATATGTCCAAACATGGTCATTTTGAAGCAGCCTGACACAACTGCATCCTTCTTCTCCACTGAGTGTTTGTGGGGTGCAAAGTAGGTGCTGGCAAGTAGGGTGTGAGCCATGAGCTCAAGTGTGGGGGGAAGTTGGCCCATGCATAAACTTTATTTGTTTTTTCCCTTTCCTTTCTTTTTATCATCACCAACGCTGGTGTCACCATGGCGTCCATCATGCACCAGGGTTACAGCACTCGCAGTAGTGATCATAAGGAGCTCACAGCAGTGAGTGATGTGGGGCCCTCTTGAGCTCAGAGGGACTCCCACTCAGCCTTGCCTTTGGCGGAAACGGTTCCCGCCAATTTCCTTGGGCGAGTTACGAGAAACAAGAAAATCAACCAAAACAAAGATCTGAGCATTTGTTAGTTTGTTAAACGGCACAAGGGCAGAGGCAGAAATGCAGGGGCAAATGAGATCGAAATGCAGCCTGTTCTCCCTGCCCGCCCAGTTTTGGAAGCAAATGGGCATCAAGATGGCGCAGAAGGAGGCCAAAGGCGCTACTATCGTGAGGGGAGATGACGCCGGCCTCCATCCAGAAGAAGATGATGTGGAGCGGAGGCAAATGATAGAGGAGGCCAAGGAAAAGGGGCTCACCTGCCGCACCTGTGATCAGTTCTTCAGCTCGCTCGAAGCGCAGCAGGCACACTTTAAGAGCGAATGGCACCTCTTCAATCTCCAACGCAAGCTGGTGGATCAGGAGAGAGTCGATGAGGCCACCTTTACCGCACTACGCGACGAATCTCTGCTCAATCAAAACGACGAGGAGCCTGAGGATGAAGAGATGGACAGTGAAAGCAACTACAACGACAGCAGCAGCGAAGATGAAGAGGAGACCGGCAGGAAAGGGAAGAAGGCAGAAAAGGGCCCACGAATGCGGGTCACCACAAGCGATGGACGCGTGATTAGCTTCTGGCGTGCCATTCTACCTTCTCGCGATTTTGAGGACGGCTACTCCCGGCTCACCGCCAGCCAAGAGCAGGGCAGGTTAGTTATGATTTAAAATTATTATTATTTGTATTTAAATAATAATAATTTTAAATCATAAATTAAATTATTGAATCATTTAACACAAATTATTATTTTTAGTATTGCTAATTGCTTCTGGCACAGTCCACAGCTGCAAGAGATGATGCGTGGGCTGGGCGACGCCACTTCGCGGGTGTGGGTGTACCTCATGTGCAGCGGCGGCTACTTTGCTGGGTCGGTCTTTGACGGCAACAAGCCCATCGCCCACAAGGTACCCCAAGACTGCGTGTCGTGTGACGTCTGTGGCGCGGGCTGACGATGAGCGGCATCCTTCCTTCTCTGGGCGGCGGCCAGACGTATCGACGATACACGGTGCGGCGAAAGCAGGGCGGCAGCCAGTCGTCGCGCGACGCCAAGGGCAACAAGCCCAGGTCGGCCGGAGCCTACATGCGGCGATACCATGAGGCTCAACTGCAGCGGGTACTCACACGCGTGTCAAAACGCTGCCGCACGCACTCCACTCCACTCCACTCATCACAGCAAGTTTGCTCGCTGGTTGTGTCGTCCAGGAAATAAGGGAGCTGCTCGTCGAGTGGAAGCCCTACTTTGACGCCAGCGCGCTCGTGTTCTACTACCTGCCCGGCGGTGGCATCAATCGTCACATGTTCTTCTACGAGGGCAGTCCGCTGGGCACCAAGAAGGGGAAAGGACGGGTAGGCCACTGCCACACATACAACACACACACACACACACACACACACACACACACACACACACACACACACACACACACACACCATACGCGTACGCACGCACGGCGCACGGCAGCCTGCTGCCTGGCCAGGAGCGTTCTCAACTCATTCGCTGTACGTTTGTCGTTGTCGTTGTGTTTGGGAATGGCCACAACGCTCAGGGCGCGAATCCAAAGCTGCGGTCCATTCCGTTCCCCATCGAGCGACCCTCGGTCACCGCGATTCAGAAGGCACATGAGATCCTGTCGACAATCGAAATCGAAGACGAGGAGCAGCAGCAGCACGACGAACCCACCACCGAATCGACGCCCGCCCGACCCTCGTACGTGCATCTGCTACACGCGTGCGCGCATGCACGGCGCGCGTCGCTGACCGCAGTGCGGTGGCTGTCCGCAGTCCCGAGGCGTCGGCGGTGAGCGACGAGGTCGAGACGCCGTCGGTGTCCCGACCACTCGCCCACAGCCAGGAGGGCCGAAGCGACGAGGAGCGGAAGGAGGAAGAGCAGCACATGGAGGCGGAGATCATCGCCGCCGTGCGCGCCAACGACGCTCGCCTCATCGAGGACCTCTTTGATCGCATCGCAGGTTCGTCTTTTCGTGTACGCTGTGTGCGCGTGCTGTGGCTCACCGCGTCGCGATGATCAGACACGGACCTCTTGATCGGCGCCGGATCGAGCGATCTCACTCCGCTCTACGTGGCGTGCGAGCTGGCCAACGCCGACCTCGTGGCGCTGCTCCTCAAGAAGAGCCAGCCCATCAACACGCGGGTTCGTTTACCCACGAAGCCCCCCCACACACAGCGAGCGCGCCCTCGCCTTGTCCCCGATTCTGATCCAATGCATGGCGTACATGCGCAGATACCGGGCTACCACTATTGGACGGCCCTGCATCGAGCGAGCGCCGACGGGAACATCAAGCTGGTGAACCTTCTGCTGGCCAACGGGGCCGACCCCACCATCAAAGGTCTCAGCCCATGCTCAGTGTCCAGAGAGAGAGAGAGAGAGGAGGGAGTTTGACACATGCTTGTTGTTGCAGGGCTGATCAGCAAGACGCCGTACGACATGGCGCCCAACAAGGAGACGCGCCACGCGTTCCGACGGTTCGCGGGGGACAACCCGACGCTGTGGGATTACGACGAGGCCAAGGTGCCGCCGCTGACGAAGGAGATGGAGGCCGAGGGGCGCAAGAAGGAGCTGGAGAAGAAGAAGAAGCGCAAGGACGCGCTCAAGGCGCGCAAGGCGCGCGAGCGCGAGGAGGAGGAGGCGCGCAAGCGACAGCAGGAGGAGCGGCGCAAGGCCAAGAAGCGGCGCGAGCAGGAGGAGCGCGAGCGAAGGCGCAAGGCCGAGGAGGAGGAGCGCGAGCGCAAGCGCAAGGCCCAGCAGGAGGAGGACGAGGCCGACGAGGAGCTCCAGCGCGCCATCCAGCTATCGCTCAGCCTCTCCTCCCCCTCCACTGATTCCACTGCCGCCACCACGCCCGCGCCCTCGCCAACGCCAACGACAGCGGCGAAGGAGAAGCAGAAGGCAAGCGGAGGCAGTGGGGCGGGGCCGGAGTGCGACCTGTGCCACAAGCGGATGGGGGAGAAGGCGGTCCCGTTCTATCGGCTGAGCTTCAAGTACTGCTCGACCAAGTGCGTGCAGGAGCATCGCAAGCAGCTGGGCAGGTGACTGGCCGGCGAGCTGCTCGCGGCCGCCGCGGTGGCGGGCGCCGTCGTCCTCTACTGCATCGTCTCCTCTTCAACATGACCATGTACATTCATTTAATGTTGAAAGAAGAAGATGGTGATGATGACAAGCTACTACGAGAAGTCGAGGAGCAGCTGGGGCAGGATCTGCTGGAGGTGGTGAGCTTCGATGATGGTCGAGCCCTCGGCCTCGGCCAGCTTTCCCGCTCGGTTGATGGCCTCTGTGCAGAGGGCAGGCAGACAAGGGGAGTGAGCTCACCACACAAAAGCACATCACAACAAGAAGACTGTTAAGGCACGCCTACCAACGACGAACAGTCGCAGGAGCTCGCCACTGAGGCCCGAGGCTTCGGCGTTCACTGGACAAGCCGCGAAGGTGTCAGGGATGGCGCGCACGGGAACGACGGGAGTTTGCTGGGGCTCATGTACATTTGGTGTTCTTCTTCATGCCCAAGTGCAAGAGCTTCTCCACCAGTTTCTGCTCTCACCGGAGCGGAGCGTGAGGAATAAAGTTACAACTCATAAAGCTCAAGCAAGGGAGGCGCACTGGCGAGAAAGAGATGCCCGGGACCTCATCCTCGGCAAGCTCCATCTAGGGCACAATAAAAAAGGACAAGAAAATTACTTGGAAAATAAAATGCATAATCCAAGACAAAAAGATATTATCAGACAAAAAAAGACAGCGTATGCATCAGAACAGATGCAGGAAACAGATGTGGTGTTATCTCGCCACGCTGGCGCTACTCGCTAGCAATTTTCTCCTATCCCTCTTTTATTTTCACTACGCGCTGGAACATACTCCTGCCGCTCCACTTGCAGTGGTGAGGAAGGAGCGACAACCAGTGGTGTGTCACCCGGACGTGTGCGACGGCTTTTGCGATGTGGCCTGCGGCCAGACAGCCAAGATCACGTACGAGTGCCGCGGAGTCGAATGCCAGGCAGAACACCCGCAGCTCATCTACAAGGTATGGCTCTTACGAGTCGAAACTCAACGCACGCACACCACATCACATCACACCACGTTAGCACACGCAAGGCACTCACACAGCGTGACCAGGCCCGCCTGCTGTATCCAGTCTTCATCGTGCAGATGCCTTCGTTTGTGGACCCGCAGATCGAGGCCCATTTTCTCTCGCTCGGCCCAGTGAAGGACGTGTACATGGTATGATCTACTCCTTTGTTGAAGCACGTCGTGGACGGCCACTTGCTCCAACATCCATCCCCGGCACAGACGGAACACGGGCAGTGCCCAGCGCCAATCCCGCTACCGGGAGAGAACAGGTGAGCTGTTCGCCACTGTGATTTGTGTAATGACTCACCGTGAGAACTGTGAACGGACACGTGGGTGTAACATCGCAGATGTGGGATCATTGGCGATTACAACAAGAGCAGAGAGCTCGTCTTCACATACGAGCGATACATGTACGGTGAGATCACCGTCGTAGCAAATGGTGCGTGGCTTTCTTGAAGTCAAAAGTTTTTTTAACATTATTGTTATAAAAAACAATCGTGCTGCATTGGTCTCCCTGGCTCGCTGTGCGTAGGAGTGTGGAGCGGCAAGCCGAACACTAAGTTTGGCATTTTTGAGTGTGGGGAGCGAGCCGACTACCAGTGGCTCACGAGCGAACCCGGTACGATCGCCAGCGTCAGATTATTAGTCTACCCACCGATACGAGTTGTCCAACGTAACGATACAATGTTGTTCAGAGGAGGGAAAGTCTGTCGACATGTCGTTCAAGAAGGCGGTAGTGATGATGCCCCCTGTCACTGGAGGCGCCTACTTCCAGCACTTCATCGACCGGGGGTGGACCAAGCTGATGCAAGTGTGGTAGTCATTCGTTCTCGTGCGTTTCTTTTTGTCGTTGTGATCCAGCAAGTGGTGATCACCTTCTTCTTGATCATGGGCCTCTACGCAGGGACATGCTGGTGGAGGATCCCGAGATTAAGATCCTGGTTTCGCCTGTGTACAAACAACATCTCAACGTTGAAGGCCTCTGGAAACGCTTCGGCATGCTGGTACACGCGCCGCGGTTCACCAACCTCGCTCCGTGTTCTGGGGCAGTGAAATTACACACACACACACACACACACACACACACACACACACACACACACACACACACACACACACACACACAACGCGACGCACAGACATCGCTGACCACGGTATCGCCTTCTCTCGCTCACGCGCACTGTCTCTCTCAGGACCGGCTGGTGTATGTGACGCGCAGCCAAATCGTTCATGCAAAGAAGGTGAGAAGATACGATCAAGTTCTCTTCCTTTCTTCGACGAGGCGAGTGATCGCCCGCTGACAATAATGTGATGATGTCCGCAAGATGATCTTCCCGTGCGTGGCGCCGCACTACCACCCGTTGGCTTACCAACGGGCCCAGCGCATGCTCGGCGTCGACCCTCACATTCCGCTCGACAAGCGAAAGACAATCGTCTACCTCACGCGCAAGGTACGATTGGCCCTGCTCGCACGGGATAGCGCAGCGTTGCGTGCGCCTCGACAACTCACCTATCATGCTCTCGACACACACACCCCCTCATTCAAGACGAAACGCAAGGTGTTGAACGAAGACGAACTGTTGGCGAACATCTCCCGGTGGATGCAGGACAACGCGAGGACCGAAGAGCTCGTGGTCTTCGACCACGCCCAGTGGCCCGACTTCGACCAGCTGGTCGAATTCTTCAATCGAGGTGGCCACACATCTCTCCTCTTTGTCGCGTTGCCTGCCTGCCGTGCACACCCTAACCTATCCCCCCCCTCTCTTTTATCTCTTGTTACGTGCAGAGGTCGTGGCGGTGATCGGACCGCACGGCGGAGCGTTCTACAACGCCTTCTTCTGCGCGCAAGGCACGCTCGTCGTCGAGTTCTTCCCGCTCGACTACCGCACGGGCCAGGCGATGAGGTGGCCCGAGTGCATATGGTGGCCCTCTCGCTTCCTCGGCTTGCGTTACTATCAGGCAGGCACTCCCCTCCTTCCTGCTCTACAACAACGACATGTCCCAAGAGAGAAGGCCTCTGACCCGACGTTGCTTTTGGTTGATCGCAGCTGCCCATCCGCATGGAATCGGCTTTGGGCATGTTGGTGCCATCCAAGCCCGTGACCGACATCCTCCAACACGCCCTCTAGAGCTCATAGCTCTGCTGCTGTGCGTGCAGTTTTCACGTGCTCTCGATCGTCTATCGGTAGGCGTTGGAAGAAGGTCCCGATAGCGGGACTGGAATAGCATCTGTGGAAGGTAAAGAATGGAGAAGGGGTGATAGCATAGAAGTGCGCTTGTCATGGACGCCATGGCACATGAAGAATCGCCAAACACGCAGCGCGAGCATGACGCTCTGTGCTTTCTGGTCAGCGGGAAAATCAGCGAGAAACCGAACTATGAAATATGTTGGCATTCCATTGCAACCTTCATGGCATTGCTTTGCAACAGTGCCAAAAAAGGAAAAAATATCTGGCGCAATGGCCAAACCGTATTTGGGAGTTGGCACGGTGGGGCATTCTTAGCATGGACGCGATGTAGCGAGGGCATTGGTTTCAAGGGGAGGTGCGTGGCGTAATGGTTGAGCTCCTTCCCCTCGACGTGAAACCACCACTAGGTTCCGAGTTCGAGTTCCGCCTCCCCCCCACTTTTTTTTTGTTGTTGTTTACAAAACATCTAACGCTATCAGTTTGCTTCATCGACGCCTATGCTCATCTGGGAGGCATGGAGCTCATCTACAAAATAAGACCGTTTGCCTTCTGCAAGCCTGCTGGTTCGTCACCAAGTGGTTTATTGTTTGGCTGGGTGCCAGTGGCGGCTTACAGGGCTTGCGGCTTACAACCCTGGTAGACAAGGACGATCTTTTTGGTGGGGTCCGCCTGCTTTAGGGTGGCATCAGCTCATCATGTTCACGTGTGCATTAATCAAAAGCTGTACCGTGGTGGGCAAGGTCGCATTGCGCAGGCCGGCAGGCATTGACAGCTCGTGTACGACCACGCCTTCGTAGCCAACGGATTCGAGCAGTGCCTTCAGCGAGGCGCCCGTGTGGAGAAAGCCGGGACTGCGGGCAGCAAACCCTGGCTGCCATACCGTAGGACTGTCGGCGGAACCGGAGCAGGTGCCGAAGTAGGTACCTCCCGGCCTCAGCATTGTGAACACACTGCGCACCAGAGACTCCACCCCAGCCTCAGAGAGGACGTGCAAAACGAGGCCCGTCCACACGTGCGCGAAGTGTCCATCCTCAATAAGAGAGCGCACAAATGCGTCGTCAGAAGTGACGTCACCAAAGTGCGCTTTCAACTTAAGAGCGTCAGCGTCTTCGAACAGCTTAAGTCCATAGTTCCTGCCAACAGATCGGAAAGTGATCTCATCTCTTGGAGGGCGGCGGTGGAACGAACCAGAAATCAGGCACTACATCGACGGGGCTGACGTTCTCCTCCTTCCAGCCATCGACAATAACTCGCCTGGTATCGGTGCCAAAGCAGCACCCCAGGTCCTAGCAAGAGCGGAAAGTAAGATTTCGCGGTAGCCATGCCCCTTTAGACACAGGAGGGAATGACGGTACGAGGTAGCGAGCGTGAGGATCAGACTTGGCAGTAGCAAGCACTTCGGTGTAGTGGGGATGTCTATTGACGCGTGTCTGAAGGAACAGCAAGTCTCGAACACACCCGTAGGTGGTTGACGCCTGCGATAGGGAAAATGGCGAGGGACACAGTATCAAAAAAGCGGCTTGCTCTCTATGTCCGAGCTGGATGCTGCATGTGAGTGGGGACAACCTCTGCGAGGCACTCTCGCCACAGGCGCAGGACGTGCTGTCGCAGCTCAGTGAGCACCACCTTGCTCTCACCAGTCTTTACCCCATCAGTTCTATAAGCTCGGTAAGACACAAGGAAGGACAGGTCGTCATCACTGAAGTCACGCGGCAGCTCTTTCTCCGTCATTCCCTGTCTGTTATGTTGCAAGTACGCAAGTGACACACTGTTGTTGTTGTTGTTGTTTTAACTCAGCCGCCGTGTAGCGGTTGGCCACTAATAGCCACAGTTTGTAGGCAATATTCTAATTGGTTCTTATCGCCCGAAGCAGTTTGTTTCTTTTTTGTTTCCTTTCTGCATAATTCACAAGGGAAAAGACAAAAAAAAACAAAAAAGCAAGCGTAGGCCATTCACCACAATGCAGGGGGGCGATCAGCGAACGGTCTATGTGGGTTGCATTCCGAGCAATCTCAATGTAGAAACGCTAGCCCATTTCTTCTCCACATGCGATACCATTTCTCAGATTCGGCTCGCTGGGTACCTGCGATCGCAACATCAGATTGGATAAAATTTTATCAATTTACGTTTCCTCCACTCTCAAGGGATCCTTCCTATGCTACGCGCTTTGGTTTCATCGAGTTCGCAACGGCAGAGGGCGCACAACGAGCCTGCAGCATGAATGGTGTGGAGCTCGATGGCAAAAAGCTGCGCATTACCTTGTCCAAGGCGCCCATCACGCCGGCCAACCCAGCCCCACAGGTACCTGTCTCACCTTCCTTTACGCTCTCCCCTTCCTCCTCCTCTCTTCTTTGCGAGAAGCTCCTCGACTAAGTACGACACAAACGACAAAAACCAACAAATCCACCAATCCCCCAATGGACCCAAACAAACACAAATCAACAAACCAAACCATAATGCAAACAATCAATGCCAACAAACAAAACAAAACAAAGGCATGTGGGATGGCGCTCCAGAGTCAGCGCTTCAGACCGCGAGACTCGCGTGTTCCCGTTATTACCTCCAGACTGGTCAGATGACTAGTCTGACGTTCGCACGCATGCGAGCACTATCACTCACCCAAATCGTTAGAGCGACACATCGAACCCTTACACGGCGGCCGCGAGCCACATGGGGCTTCATGCGTACGGCGCTGCCTACGGCATGGGCTACGGCGGAGGTATGCCGCAGGCCGGTGGGATGTCCTACATGGCCCCGGCCGGTCTCTACGCGCCGGCCCAGGCCTCCAACGATCGAGTCGCCTGCACTGTCTACGTGACCGGAGTCGACACACAGGTGCGCGTCCCCTTTTGCTCTCCACAGCAACAAACGACACGAGACAGTGTCACTAAACAGTGACACTGGCCGCTTGCAGCTTCGTGAGGAGCACGTGGTACAGCTGTTCAGCCTGTGCGGCACGGTCACCAACATTCGCATGTGCGGCGAGACCGAGAACAAGGCGACCCGCTTCGCCTTTGTCGAGTTCCTCACGCGCGAGTCGGCCCTCATGGCGATGGGCCTGACGGGCATCGTGCTGGGGACCACGCCCATCAAGGTGATGCCCTCAAAGACCGCCATCCAGGGGAGGGCTCCTCCCGGAGCCTCCGCGGCCAGGTCTCCGCACGTACCGCACTTTGCGCAAGCGGCCGCCCTCGACCCGACCTACCAGGAGCGAGCCTCGCGCACTCTCCACATCGGCGGCGTTGACAGCAACGTGCGTGACGACTCCCCTTTGACTGATCAATTGGTTGGTTGGCTGATCGCTGATTGATCAATCAATGGGCTTTGTTGGTTGGTGTTGCAGATGTCAGAGTCGGATGTGTACAACTTGTTCAGCGGGTTCGGCACAGTCACGAAGCTGGCCCTGGCGGGTGACACCACCGTCCACCAGGCTCGCTTCGCCTTTGTCGAATTCTCCTCAGTGGCCGAGGCGCACGCCGCCCTCGCCATGAACGGCACCATCGTGGGCGATCGGTGCGCCCGCGTCTCATCTTTTGCTGTATATCTCTTTGCACACACTCTTAACCAACATTCGACGCAACACACACACACACACACACACACACACACACACACACACACACACACACACACACACACATGCACAGGCCCATTCGTGTGAGCCAATCGAAGACGCCAATTAACGCCGGCCGAGCTCCCGTGCCGGGACTGACCAGCGGCCACAGTCAGTCGGCAGCCGCCGCTCAGGCCTTCCTTGCCGAGTCGTGGCAGCAGCAGCAACAGAACTATCACATGATGCAACAGCAGCAACAACTGCAGCAACACCAGCAGCAGCAGCACGACATGGCCCGTCAGTACTCTTCTTCGGCCGTCGATGCCGAGGCCACGCCCGAGAAGAAGCGCAAGAGGAGCCGCAGCCGCTCGCGCAGTCGTTCGCGCAGCCGCAGCCCCGCCCGCAGGTCGTCGAGGAGGCGGAGCCGAAGCCGGAGCAGGAGCAGGAGCAGGAGCCGCAGTCCCAGCAACCGCAGCAGCGATGGCGAGAACAAGCGACGAAGGGAGCACGACGACAAGGACGCCCAGCAACAGGAGGCTCCCAAGGAGGCCAGCGATTCCGCTCCGACCGCCACGGGTGATGCCACCAAGAGCGCCGAAGAGAGAACAGAGAGGGAAGATCTCTTGTGATCCAACCGTGAGAGGCAACGACCAGGCAACGTTTTTAGTCGACATCATGGTGAGCTGTCAGAGAAGAGCGAGCACATTCGGGGTCTCTCGGCGTTAGAAAAGCAGAAGCACATATACGTGTCGACATTTTAATGCCAAGTGCGGGATTGGCCTGTGTTCTCCGAAACGCAGAGCAACGGACTCAGCTTTTTCTCTTCCAGGTACTGCCTCAAGGCCGACCAAGGAGCTTCCACCACAGGCCGTGATTAGTTGGGTGTACTCTTTTTCCTCCGCCGAGCGAGTACCAGAAGTAAAGAAGAAGAAGATCAACAACACGTATCTACCGCGAGAGAGAATGCGAGCCAGCTTCATCTCATGCGTAGCGTGGTTTGCTCTCCTTACGACTGTTCTGGTCTTGCGAGGTTTTGCCCAGGGAGCCACCTGTACGTTGTGCCGTCACCATCACGAGGCCAAAAGAAGCCAACCTGGGCTAACACCAAGGCTGGCTGCCGCCTAGATAGCGTCTGTGCAACCGGCTGCAATGCCACCACCATCTCCGAAGCCCTTGGTTTGATCTATGGTCAACCTGGCGGAGGCATCGTGTCCATCGCGCCGGGCACCTACAACAACGAGGTGGCCTGCGACATCGTCAACAACGTCACCCTCATGTAGGACACCCCTCCCCACCCGGCCTCGTGATTCCGCCAGTTAATATTTTTTAAGTATGCTATTTTAGTTAAGCTACTAACTCCCGCGGTTTCAGAATTCCGTCGGCTGAGGTAACCGTGGACTACACGGGCGTATGGCTTACGGTCAAGAGCGGGGGTGATCTCACGATCCAGTCGGACACCCAGCAACTGCTTGTCCTGCAAGCTGGTACGTCACACATGCAACTCTATGTTGGACGTTATCTTGCCCCCCCCCCCAAATAGTTTCAATTGACCACCACTTTCTTCTATGTCCCACAGCAAGCGTGGTTGTGGAGAACGGGTCGGCACTGCACCAGTTCTCGCCGCTGTTCTTCACCAACTTGGCGGGCCCAAGCGGTTCGTCAACTCCCCTCCCACTCCGCAATCCCCTATCTGCTCTGATCTCGCTTGTTCTCTCCAGCGGTTAGCCTCTCAGGTGTCTGGTATCAGTGGGGGCTCCTAGCGATCAACGAGACCTCGGTCACAGGTGAGTAGCGACTTCAGCGAGGCCCTTCCCAGCCCCAAGAGTCCGCGTAGCTTACCCCTCCCTCCCCTTCCTACTGGCGACGCCCAGACGCTTTGGTCGACTTGAGTGGCGGCACTTGGCAGCAGTTTGGCAATGCGTCCCTGGCCTTGTCCCATCGTGTGCCCGGTAAGAGCTCCTTTTCTTCGGTGCGGTCGTTCACTGCTGCCTGTCCTCGCTCACGCTCCCTGCGTCACGGCCTGCCGGGTGGTCAGCTGTGAGGTTCGGCATCGGCGGCCAGTGGTTTCAGCGCGGGGTGGCCACCATTGTGCACTCTCCGTCGAGCTCCTCCTCCGCTGTTGCAGGTAAGTCGTCGTTCTGCCCGGCCCTGCGGGGAAAGGGCCCAGCCTTATTCATCCTGACTGGCGCGCAGCTGTGGATATGTCTACCGCCGGTCTGTGGCTGCACATGATGGATGGGCCCTACGAGCCACTCACCGACATCACCGTGGCGGGCACCGATGTCTACGGTAAGTTTATTATTCGAGGCCGCTCCGATTGGTCGACGTTATGCCGCTGACGATTCCTCTTTGTGTCGCGCTAGGTGTTCACTTGGGCGCTGACAGCTTTTGGGGGCAGTACGGGCGACTCTCCGTGACGGCCTCCCAGGCGGCCACGGGTGAGTCAGACTCAGGCGCCGGTGGAGCAATGCCCCCGTGAGCTAACGCTGTTTGTCCATTCGCAGGTGTGCTCCACAACTCAACCAGCGTCTGGACAACAATTGGCCGAACCGCCTTTAGTTTGGACGGCAGCACCGGTGCGCCAAGCTGTGTGTTAATCTCCGCCCGCTCAGAAACCTAAACAGTCTCACCTGGCAGGTGTACGGCTGACGGACTCCAACTCCAAATGGACGCAGCAGGGCAGGGTGGGCATCAATGCCGGTCGCCTGGCCACTGGTACGCACCTGGCGCTGTGTGACCAACCAGGGCGCGCGTTCCTGAGCCCAAGTCACTAAAAACTGGACTCAATCGGCAGGAATCGATTTCTCGAGCGGAGGCACGTGGCGGCAGTTCTCCAGCACCTCGCTCTCCACCACCGACGTCACGGCGACGGGGGTGGCCTGTGGGTCGTCCACGGGCTGCTGCGCGCAGGTGAGCTCGCCCACGCTCGTCAAGATCGTCTCTACGAGCAGGACCGGCCGTGAGAGTACCGCTGCCCTTCCCTCTGTCACCTTCTCCCGACCGCCGAGCAAGCCTCTCACACTTGTGACAGATGACTGTGCGGCGGTGGCCATGCCATCGCCACTGCCATCAGCGGCGACGCTGCCCATTACCACGGCGTCCTTTGGCAACGCCTCCTCTGTCGCGATCTCCGGCGACGTCTCAGCAAACAAGAGCGTGAGCTTGGAGCTGAGCCTGAGCGGCCTCCAGCTCGGCTTCGTAGACTCGGATATCCAAGGCACTGCCCCACTCCCGCCAAGGGTTTCATGGGCATGACCACACGCTCGACTGACTCGTTGGGCGGTAACATTACTTCAGGGCTCAATGTGACCCGCACGGAGGCCAACACCACCGAAGGCTCCACGACATCCTACACCTCCCGAATTGACGACGCGACGACATTGATCCAGACCTACACGTTCTACCGCGAAGCGAGGCCTGCGTCGTTCGCTGGAGTGAACTTCACGGTGGCGGCCGGCACGATGAAGTGGTCCTTCAATCTGTCCGTCACCAACGATTCGGTGAACAAGGCGACCAGCGCCGTCCAGGACGCGCAGACGAATGGCTTCACGCTCCGCTACCGCCTGTCAGGCCTCTCCACGGCCTCTCCCTCGGCCAACGCCTCGACTCCGTTGAGCGGCGGCAAGATCGCGAGGAAGCGCGACACGCCACAGCAGGGCATGACCACCTTCGCCGTCGCGCTCTCAGATGACGTGGTGGCCCAGGTCGAGGTGCTCAATGCCGCGCTCATCGACGGCAAGGTGAACACGCTTGGCCGAATCGATCTCGTGTGGGTGAACGAATCATCGACCGACGGCGGCCCCGGCTACGCGCTGGAACTGGTTTTCCCACCCTTCACCAAGTCGGTGCTGTACGATCCAAGCCTCGGCTTCGGCGTACTGCTCGGTCGAGACGGCTCCGACGGCGGGTCATCAACCGACGTGGGACTGATCGTAGGCGTGTCGGTTGCTATTCCCTTGGCCGTCGCCGTCGTGCTGGTCGTGATTGTTGTCGGTCTGGTCCTCGCCTGGCGTCGGCGGAAGCAGTGGGCCACTTCAGCTTCACTCTCGGTCGATGTGGAGAGCGACCGAGAGGATCAGCTGTAGCTGGCATTGCGTCGCTCCTATTTTAACAAAACGATTTTGAGAAACACATGGTCTGTGAGTGGGGATACCTGGCAAAGAAGGGGAAGAAGCTGGAGAGTGTAGGCTGTTGGTTTAGGAACTGCATAAGTCTGGGTCAACTGATTTTAAACAGTGCTGGAGGCCAAGGTGATGCCACAAGCTGGGCACAAGACACACAAGACAACCAGCTGTGATCTTTTGCAGGATTCAGGATTTGATTGATGTCAGTTAACTGACTCCAGAAAGAGGATCAGAGAAATGGACGGAAGGCCTCATATGAGAGGCACACTTTCTGATCCTCACTTGCTGAGCAGCTCATCTCTGGCGTGCACCACATGAAGCTGACCTCCAGGTACTTGTCTTTTCCTGTGCACAGACGTCACAGTCATTCATAGTGACTTGCGTCATGGTGTGGGATCCTTCTTACCTGGAGCAGGATCACCAAAGGCCTTGTTCATACAACCATTGGGCGAGAACCAGTACCCAAACTCTTCAATGCTCTTGCCTCCTGTTGGTGATGAAGAGTCAACTTTTGCGCGCATTTCCAGCGACAATGGATATGGGTTGACTGGTACCATTCGCCACCATGGCTTCAAGCACAGAGCAGACATCAAAGCAACGTTCGTTGTAGCCATACGAGGCTGACAGGAGCTGGAGGTGAAAATGGTCTGCCTCTTGTGGGACTGCGACCTCACGACCACGATAGTGTTGCTGGAACTGGTTGCTCATCGCCAAGCACAGCTAACAAACACGGTATGACTACACAGCTCAAACCTGCGGCTGTGAAGAGGGCGTGCAGTACCTTCCGGTCCTCACTCAGGGTGATGGACTGAGGGTTGATACCTTCCACCACGTAGGTGAACTCAAGCCGCTTCCTTTCCGCCCCATTGCCAGGATTACCTGTTGCACGGTTGCACGGAGTGAATCTCTGTTGGGCTCACGGGCCAAGGAGAAAGAAGAAGCGAGCATTGCTCACCAAAGAGCTCGTGCATGCTGCGATGCCTGCCAAATGCACGGAGTTCTAGCCCGCCCTGGTTGAAGACGAGCTGCTGGAGCGCTTCGGTGACCTCGCGCTGGTGGCTTCCGACCCCATAGGTGGCCTTCACAATGTGGATGTAGGGCCCCGTTGGTTCGGTTGGCGCAACGGAGGCGACGCCCTTCGGCCGAGGCGGCCGTCGATTGTGGCGGTGATGGTGGTGGTGATGGACTACTTTGGTCGTCTTTCTGTTGTGTTCCATTGTTGTGGCCGTAGAAAAACTGGTTTGCCTTTTGCCTTGTTGTGGTTGTCGTCATTTAGGCTCCACCAATGGGCCGCACCCGCGAGTTACCGGGTAGCTGGATTTTTATTGTTTTCGGATTTAAACAATAAAAAAATTAGTGTCAGGAAAGATAGAAAAATAGGGGGGGAAGCCCATATTCTTCTCGTCAGCAAGGATGGAGGTAGAGGGCGAAGGGGAGGGCTCGCCTCCCGCGCCGCCCGTCGCATCTGCGGCCACATCGACGGCACCTCCGCCACAAGCCGCTACGGAGCCGCCAAGCGCTGAAGATCTCAACACAACGCTTCGCGTCCTGCAATACCTCTTAAACAACATCCCGGAAGCCAGAAAGGCCAAGTACATGTACGGCAGCACGACCCCACTCCATCTGAAAGCGGCTAATCTGAGCCAAATCGAAATTTGCAATTGAATTTTGCATTTGATTTTTGATTTAGGGGGCTGCGAATCGCCTGTGGTCAGCTGATGAAGCCACTGCGCAAGAGGTACGCGCGCTACATAAATTGCAAATAAAATTTTCAAGTTCTCTCACCAATCTTCGTTCTCGACTGCACAGCTCCAAGGAGAAGCGAGAGAGCAAAAAGAACCACAAGCGCAAGCTCCTGGAGAAGGACCAGGAGGTGATCGAGCAGACCGGGCAGCGTCGCATGCAGAAGAAGCTGCGCAAGACCTTTGGCCAGTACTTTGTACGACGACCTCCCTCCCCACAACGCCGCTACACCACGGCACTCACCGCCAGCCCTCTTTCGCTCGCTGCGTCGTAGTGTCTGCCTCCGTCCGAAGTGGCGGCCGATGCTCAAGGGCTGGCCGTTCCCGCTCTGGCCGGTGCCACGCCCGCCCTCATTGCGCCGCCAGCCCCCGCCGGCAGCGCCGACGAGCAGCCCAAGGTGACCGTCCAGGACGTGGAGGACGAGGAGGAGGAGGGGGAGGAGGTCGACCAGGGCGGAGAACGCGACAGCGCCGACTCTGATTTCATGGCCAAAGGTAGGCAACGCGTTCTTACGTTCCTGACGTGCGGGCGTGCTCCCGAGTGTCTCGTGTGACCGCCCGCTCCTTCTCGCAGAGCTTAAGATCGAGCGCACATGCTACACCTGCAAGGCGCTCTACAGGTACCGCTGATTGATTCATTTAATTAATTTATTATATTTATTTCATTGATATTAAATAATATTTTTTGTTCGTGCAGGCGCGTGCACTTTTTCTATCATTTGATGTGCCCCGACTGCGCCACGTTCAACTACAAGAAGCGGATCCAGACCGCCGACCTCAC
The DNA here is from genome assembly GCA_027943245.1 of Acanthamoeba sp. SK_2022b. Lineage (NCBI taxonomy): Eukaryota > Discosea > Longamoebia > Acanthamoebidae > Acanthamoeba > Acanthamoeba sp. SK_2022b. The sequence continues at coordinate 54,942 of JANDJZ010000182.1, forward strand.
AGGACGCATCGCCCTCATGACTGGTGCGTCTCTCTCTCTCTCTCTCTGCGACGAGTCCAAGCAAGCACCGGGCTCGGCTCGGGCCTTCGCCTAACACGCGCGCACGCACACTCCAGGCGCCCGAATCAAGATCGGATACAAGGCGGCGCTGGTTCTGCTTCGCTGCGGTGCCCTGGTGATCGCCACCACCCGCTTCCCCAAGGACGCGGCCCAGCGCTTTGCTCAGGTTCGTTTCTCTCTCCCCCGATGCGCGCCTCTTTCCCACCGTGCTCATGGTGACGACGACGACAATGGTGGTGGTGGTGGTGGGTGGTGGTCGGCTGGGGCGTGTCGTGCAGGAGAAGGACTACGCGGAGTGGAAGGACCGACTACACATCTACGGCCTGGACATGCGACAGCTGCCGGCCGTCGAGCGGTTCTGCGAACATCTCATCGCCACCTATCCCCACCTCGATATGATCATGTACGCCTAGTCCACGGCCCAACACACACACACACACACACACACACACACACACACACACACACACACACACACACACACACACACAACGACTGACTCTGTTTCTTCGATTTCAGCAACAACGCAGCTCAGACAGTGCGCAAGCCAACTGGCTTTTATGGTATGGCCACCGCGAGTTTCTCTATCCCCCCCCCCGTTGGCCTGCGCGCTTATGTATTCGATCGACCGTTGTGCGCGTGCGTGTACGTATGTGCGTGTGTGCAGCCCACTTGCTCCCGACGGAGTCCCGCCCGCTCGAGTCCCTGCCGGAGGACGTCGCGGCGACGCTGCGACAGTCCACCAAGTTCGAGCGCTTCCTGCTCTCCTCCTCCTCCTCCTCGTCGTCGTCGTCGGGCCCCGCGCCGCTGCCCCTCCCGAGCGCGCAACCGCGTTCGACGCCCCAGGCAGCGGCCGAAGGAAACGAAGCCAGGAATGACGACGACGAGTCTGACCGCCACCCCGCGCCCGACGCCGCTCGCGAGGCGACGAGCAGCGATTCCCACACGGCCGCCGCCGGCAGCGGCGCGGTGGCCGTCAACACGGAGCACATGAGCCACTCCGCAGCGATGTCGCAGGTGGCCGTGCTCGAAGAGGACACCGTCCACGACCCGACGCTGTTCCCTCCCGGTACGCTCGAGCTCGTCGGCGTCGTCGTCGTGAAGGCTCGTGGTCTCACTGTCGCGTGTGCGCACGCCCAGGCCTGTACGACGGCGATCAGCAGCAACTGGACCTGCGCGCCACCAATTCCTGGGTGATGCCGCTGGAACATGTACGTGGGCCACGATCTCTCGGCCTCTCTTCTGTGTCGCAACGCCCCAGCCCTGCCTGACCTGCTGCGCGTTCCCCGTTCTGTCACACACACACACACACACACATCACATCACATCACATCACATCACACACATCACACACTCGCTGTCCTCAGGTGAGCTTGCCCGAGGCGGTGGAGGTGCAGGCGATCAATGTGCTGGCGCCGTTCATCCTCAACAGCAAGCTCAAGCCACTCCTGCTGAAGAGCGGTCGCGACACCTACATCGTCAACGTGTCCGCCATGGAAGGCCAGTTCTACCGGTACGCGGTCGACCCATCAAGACGCAAGCACGCACGGCCGACTGAGTGGCCGTGGTTTCTCTATAGGAAGCACAAGACGCCGCATCACCCGCACACCAACATGGCCAAGGCCGCGCTCAACATGATGACGCGCACGTCGGCGCCGGCCTACGCCACCGAACGGATCTACATGAACAGCGTCGACACTGGCTGGTGCGGACACACAACTCGCCTATTCCACACCGCACGAAGCGCACACTCACCCAACGACACGACACGACACGCAACACGACACGACACGTGAAACAGGATCAACGACGAGAGCCCGTTCCACATGGCGTTGGAGAACGAGAAGCGTGGCTTCCGTGCGCCCCTGGACGAGCTCGACGCGGCGATGCGCGTGCTCGACCCGGTCCTCCACGGCATCAATTCGGGCCAGGCCATCTTTGGGGCCTTCCTCAAGGACTACCGGCCCTGTCCCTGGTAGAACCCACCGGTCCCCCCCCCCCAATCACACACACGCACGCGCTCTTTCCCTTCAACCCCCCGCAACCAACAGATCGGAGTGTCGACAACAATGTAGTTGTAAGGGAAGTCCAGAAAAGGAAAGAACCGGTTTAAACATCGGGGATGGAGTGGAGATGGGTTGGCTGCGAAAAGGCGAAAAACGTAACGTTTGTCTCGCTCCCGCTCTGCGCTTGTAACGACTATTCTCTTTGTTGGCGACGAACCGACCCGTTGGCGAGTTACTTCTTACGGACCGCGACAACCACCGAACCGACCAGGCCTTGGCATCTTGAGCTCCGGCAAACCAGTTTGTACCAGGTACCTCTTGCTGTTTCGCATCTCCATGTCATCTCTATCTCTTCATCACTTTCGTCATCTTCATGAAGAGTAACGAGACAACATGCTGTCCTTCTTCTACCTGCCAACCAACAGCAGAACGATAAAGAGAGAGAGAGAGAGAGACAAGGAAGATAACATGCTTTCACGCAAGAGCAGCGTCTCGGGCAAGAAGTGCACGAAATGCAAGGAGGCGCTCGGGGAGTACGCCGTGAGCACCAAGGACGGCAGGGCGCTGTATCACCAGAGCTGCTTCACCTGCGCCAAGTGCCGTGAGCCCCTCACGGGGCCTTACGTCGAAGTACCCCCGACCCCCACACTCGGCCGTACGCGTCCTTTCCCATTTTGCTTTCCGCGTGACGCGTGGCTGATGATGGCGGTGTGCGCTGCAGCCAAGGGCCTGCAGCCGCCGAGCTCGTCCGCGGAGCCCAACAGGCTCTGCGAGTCGTGCTATGCGCGCGTGCGCAACTCGCAGTGCGCCCTGTGTGAGAAGCTCATCATCTCGGGCGGGCTCGTCGCGCTGGACCAGCGCTACCACTCTGACCACTTTGTGTGCACCACCTGCTTCGTGCCCCTAACCGACGGCTTCTTCGAGTACCGCGGCAAGCCCTACTGTCGCGTTGTACGCTCCCCCCCCCTTGCACACCAATTGGTTGCCCTCTGGACAAGGGCACTCAGACCGGTAATGGTCGACACACAGCACAAGGCGCAGATGGTGGGACTCGTGTGCGTCGACTGCAAGGGGATCATCTCGCAGGGCTCCTACGTCACGGCGCTGGAGAGCAAGCACTGGCACCCATCCTGCTTCAAGTGCTTCCGCTGCAAGCTGGCCCTCAACGAGTACTTTGAAAAGGTGTGTACACCGCCTCCTTGTGCACGCCCACCCTTTGGTTTGGTTGGCCCGGTCGTCGCTGACGTGGTTGCCGTGTGGCGCCTGACAGGACGAGAAGGTGATGTGCGGCAAATGCAACGACCAGCTCAACGCGGGAATGCGAACGCTGGCCAAGCGAAAGGAGGAGACCAGGGTGGACACCGAGAAGCTCGAGCGGGACTACGCCGCTTGGACCCGCACCTACGATATCAAGGCGTGGCCCACCGTACGCTCCCCCACGGCACCCACTCGTTTTGCTCCTTGGAGGTGTGGTCCTCAGTCGGGTTGTCGCCGGTGCGCGGTCGCACAGAACGCGCCGGGAGCATCAGCAGACCTGTTGTCAACCAACAGCGGGTGGCCGACCGAGCTCGGGTCTTTCGAGGCCGACTGGCCCTTCCAGCTCACCCGGGAGGCCCTCCACGTCGAGCGACGCTTCTACAAGAAGTATCTGGCCAACCAAGGTTTGCCAACCTCCCCCCCCGACCTCTACCGTGCCCCCCCCCCGACTGGAGTCTAATGAGAGAGTTTACGGGGCTTGCCTGGCGTGTGAGCAGAGCATAGAAACTTTTGCTGTCTGTCCGATCCGCCGGTGGTTGTGTCGATCGAAAGCAAGACCAACAAGATCGACGGCTCGATGTATCTTTACCGGTAATTGCCGACTACTTCTGGCTCTGCTTTACCCAGCACTCACGCACACGTTTGTGCATCTCTATGTCTCTCTCTCTCTCTCTCTCACTCTCTCTCTCTCTCTCTCTCTGTGTGTGTGTGTGTGTCTGGCGTGGGTGCAGGACTCTGGTGCGAACGCATAAGGGCGATGACCGGCTGCTGGTGCCGATCCCGAGCAAGAAGCTGTCTAAGAAGAAGCTCTTCGAGTACCTCAAGACCCTCTATCCGGAGGTGGGCGTGAGCGATATCGTGGAGAATACCACCAGCGACGTGGTGTCGAACCTGCTCGCCTTCGAGGAGAAGCAGCTCCAGCGCAATTTCAAGTTCGGCGTGCTCTACTGCCGCCCAGGACAGAAGACCGAGGACGAGATGTACGCCAATGGTGCCTATCCTCTCCCTCTCTCTTTCGGTCGAAACCTGAGCTGACCGTCAGCACGCAGTGAGGGGCAGTCCTGCGTTCGAAGAGTTCTTGGAGTTTCTGGGCACCAAGATCGAGCTGGCGCAGTGGTCGGGCTACTCTGGCGGTCTGGGCACGAAAGGTAAGGCCTTCGTTCGCCCCCGAGTGGGCGAACCGCGCTCAGCTCTTTGTATGTGGTGTGCAGACACAAGCACCGGCACGTTCTCGATCTTCACGCGGGTGCTCAACAAGTTCGACGTGATGTTCCACGTCTCCACCTACATTCCCTTCCACGGGGCAGACACCCAGCAAGTCGAGCGGAAGCGCCATCTCGGCAACGACGTGTGCCTGATCATCTTTAAAGGTGCGCCACGCTTGGCCCAGCTGACACGAGCCTCGCGTCAAGCCCCATCTCACGTTCCTCATCTCTTCGCCGCAGACGGCGGCAGCGGAGACGACGGCTTCGACCCCTTAACGATATCTTCGCACTTCAACCACGTATTCATAGTCGTCCAGAAAGTCCCCAACTCGAGCCCCACTAGTTACAAGTGCGTGTTTATCATCATTTGTAAAACGCGCATCAGCAATCATAGCATGCTGACGGCGGTGCTGTGTGTCAGGGTGAGCGTTGTACACAAGCCGGGCGTGAAGCCGCACTTGCCGTTCTTGCCCCACCCGGCCATCTTCCAGAAGGGAGACGACCTGCGCAACTTCCTCTTGGCCAAGCGTACGCCGGCCCGCCCCCTGCCCAGCACGGGGATGCTGAGGACTGACTGGTGTGTGGGTGGCTTGTCGTGGGCAGTCATCAATGGCGGACTGGCGGCCCTGCACTCGCCCGAGTTCCTATCGTCTCTGCGGCGCACGCGTAAGGAGCTGCTGGGTGATCTGATGAAGAAGCAATCGCCGCGTCCCCCGCTCAAGGTCTCGAGAGGCAGTACAGGAGGGGCTTAGACCCGCAGGGCGGTATCCGCCTGAGGCCCTGCCGCGACTCTTATTAGGAAACCAAAGAAAACGCTTTTATAAACGTTATGTGTGGCAAACCATGAAACGCTATCACCACCAGCCTTCTCCAGGTACGCAGCACAATCTTTTGTATTGACGCTTATTGTTTAATAAAGAAGGGGGGCGAGGTTACATGAAAGCGTTCAGTAATCTTGAGGTGCCTGACATCCCACGGCACTTATGAACAGGTTATCTGACAGTAGCATGGGTCGTTCATTTGCTTGGCTAATCCTGGGCCTGGCCATGATGCTAGCTGCTAGCGTCAACAGCGCCGTGGCCGACGAGGCCGTCCACATTCAAGTCTTCAAGCTCACCATCATCAACAAGTCGCCCTTCGAGCTTAGGTCACCCGAAAAGCTTCCCGAGCCGCGTCCGGAGCTCACTTGGTCGGTTGAACCCAAGACCGCCGGCCAAAACGAGGAGATAGTGGTCACCGCCACTGTCACACGCATTGGGAATGGTCGCGGCACCCGCCTTGACGTCGTCCTGCCCTTCCGCACCGTCATTGTACGTGCACCGTATCCCCGCACTCCCTTTCACACACTACCGACCACCGAGCCATCACGGTTTTTGGCGGTTGTAGGAAGAGGAAGAGGTCGAGGCCCCAGTGACGATCCTGGACCGACTGCTGATGCACGTAGGCAGCCCCATCTTCGTGCTGGCGAACGACCACGTAAAGTCCGTCGTCGTCCATCAGACGATGAACACTAGCGGCTTGCCCAAAGACCTCGCGTACATCAACGCCAGCATCGAGATCCACGCCCCCTCCACCTTGGGCGAGCAGTAGTGCAATGCGTAATCCGCCCCCAGCCACTAAAAGTCGATATTATTCGGGGGCACGGCCTACCCGTTTGCTCCGTCCCGGGCTGAAGCTCACCTCGAGGTGGGGTGTACATAGCGATGCGCTACTGCTCGGTGAGCTACAAACCGGCAGCGCTAGGGCGGAGTGGTTGTGCGGTTCCATCTGGGGGCCAGGATTGTCACGACATGATGATGCAGCTAGTCAGGAGAGGATGTCGCTCACCGCAAGATGGACGGGGATGGCTTGGGGGCCCAATGGCGGCAAAAGCCGGGCAGGTGAAACAACGGACAGGAGAGCAAGAGTAGACGCACTGGCTGTGCGACGCAAACCAAAATGTCTTCAAGGGAACGCAAGTCGGTCAAGTTGGTCATCGTGGGTGCCGGCAACCGTGGCACTCACTACTCCAACTATGCTCTCGAGCATGGCGACCTGTGTCAGGTGCCGTAGATTGCTTCATCTTTCCCGATTAAATCGTTCCCCTTTATTTAGAAGGAATGGAAAGGATTGATGAATTATACACTTATTTATGCCAGAATCATTTTAATTTACCTTTTTTTAAATTATTTTTATCACCTAGGTTGTGGCCGTCGCGGAACCGCGCGAGGCCAGGCGCAAGGAGATGGCGACGCGTCACGGCGTGCCTGATGAGATGACCTTCCACAGCTGGGAGCAGCTCAAGGGCCTTCCCAAGCTGGGCGATGCCGTCGTACGTAGCCGCCAGCTGAGGCGATGTCCGATACGCGTTTTGACTGGGCTTGAGCTGGAATCAGGTGATCGCAACGTTGGACTCGATGCACAAGGAGCCGGCCATCTTCTTTGCCCAACAGTGCGTTCTCGTAGCTGAGTGAGACGGCGATTGGCTGGCCTTGGACATACATAGCACACTAAACGCTGCCTGTGTGTCACACGCAGAGGCTACCACATCCTTCTCGAGAAGCCCATGGCGCCCAACGAGCAGGACTGCCGCGAAATCGGTACGCGTTGGTTACTAGTTGTTTGCTCGTCGCAACTGATGCCAACAACACATGACCAGTTGAGGCGGTGAAGAAGGCGGGCGTGATCATGGCTATCGGACACGTCATGCGCTACACGCCATACTCGCGCAAGATCAAGCAGATCGGTACGAGTCTGGAAAAACAAACAGCCAACGCGCCCATTATTTTATTATTGTTATTATTATTATGTTTAAAGATTTTATTTTGTTTTCGATGCCCACACTGAGCTTATTTCAATACTAGTGGAAAGCGGCGCGCTGGGCGAACTGGTCTCGGTCCAGCACTTGGAACCTGTGGGTTGGTTCCACTTTGCCCACTCCTACGTTCGGGGTGCGAGCCACACAACACACGCACACCGTGCCGTACGCGTCGTTCGGTCATGTGTGGTTTACTTGTCTCACCTGACAACATGGCGCAGGCAACTGGAGACGGGAGGACGAGACTTCGTCGTCCCTCCTAGCCAAGAGCTGTCACGACATCGACTGGATTCGGTGGATCGTGGGCAAGAAATGCATCAGCACCTCATCCTTTGGTACACACCACTCTCTCTCTCTCTCTCTCTGTCTCACACACACACACACACACACACACACACACACACACACACACACACACACACACACATACGCTGACGCGGTCGGCTGTGTGCGTATGTGCGTGTGTGCGACAGGCACGCTCAATCACTTCCGCAAGGAAAAGAAGCCCGAGGGCGCGGGGATGCGGTGCCTCGACTGTCGCGTGGAGAGGGAGTGCCCCTACTCGGCCAAGAAGATCTACCTCGAGCATATCGAGGCCGGGCACACGACGTGGCCGGTCAGCGTGATCGTCGACGAGCACCCGACCGTCGACAACGTCAAGGCGGCCCTCGCGACTGGGCCCTACGGCCGCTGCGTCTACGAGTGCGACAACGACGTCAGTACGGGCCAACGCCAACGCCATGACATCTTCGCGCTTATGTCTTGTCTTTTGCTGAGGAATTGTTTGGTCGCAGTGGACAACCAGGTGGTCAACATGTTGTTCGAAGAGGGCAAGACGGCTTCCTTCTCCATGATCGCTTTCACCAAGGAGGTACACGCCACACGATCGCCACATGCGCACACACGCGCGTCGTAACGCGAACGCTCTTCGTTAGGTGTGCACGCGAAAGACCAGGATCTTCGGGACCCGAGGGCAGCTGGAGGGCGACGGCCGCAGCATCACCACGTTCGACTTCAACTCCCTGCAGACCGCCACCTACTGCCCCACTGAGGAGGAGGCCAAGCCCGACACAAAGCTCACCGGTATCCCTAGCAGGCCCTTTTATTCACACATAAATAACAGCAATATAAATCAAATAAAAACACAAACAGACAATGCGATGGCGTGGTGCAGGCCACGATTTCGGAGACTACTACCTGATGAAGGACTTTGTGGACGCCGTTGGCTTCAACGACCCCACGTTTGTCTCCTCCACCCCCGAAGAGGCACGTTACTTCCCCACCAACATGTGCTAGCGTGCCGTGCGTTTGTTTCAAGTAGCTAATGTCGCGGTCTACTGTAGACGTTGGAGTCGCACGTGATGGTGTTCAGAGCAGAGCAGGCGCGAAAGGACAACGTGGTCTCCTCGCTCGACTGGTAGGTCTTGGCTGTGGTCGCGGCTCTGCACGACGAAACGACGCGTCTACCCATTGGTCACTGGCGGCCAATGCCGGCGTGCCAATTGGGTCATTTTTATGTCGTTTTCAGCCAACCACCGCGCTGCCTTGGTTGTTTGTCGGATTTTCCTGCACCACTCCACATTTTCTCGTTTTATTTCTCGAATCGGAGCGAAAAAGGTTTTAAGGAATGTGTCGTATGCTCCTGCGTATTGGGCAGCGGGAACACCTTGTATTGTGCGTGCAACACCGACAACTGGTGTTCCATTTCCGATCTACGAACCCCCCTGCCCCGACCTTGGCCTAGGTCACGCTACTAACGAGAAGGTATGAAGAGGAGCGCTGGGCAATTAATCGCAGCAAGATTAAATCTTATAAAATCTTTGCCGGCCTGCAAGCAGGAGAAAAAAATGGACGACGTGCTCTACGCCACGGACAGGTTCCTGCTGGAACCCTACCTGTACTCCTACATCGACTCGCCCCTAGTGCAGGAGCCCACTCTGCCCAGAAACATTTTTGGGGTGTGGTTCATCATGTCGATTGGTGGCATTCTCATGTACATCAGCTTCGCCGCCCTAAGCTACCTTTTCATCTTCGACAAGTCTGCCGAAAAGGACCCATTGGTGCCTGGCCTCCCCACACGGCAAAAGTGCATCAGCCGGCGCTATACATGGATTGCTATTGACACCCACCGGCCGGTTGGTGCGCCACTCCCACAGTTCCTGAAGAACCAGGTGGCCAAGGAGATCGGTCTGTCGCTGGCCTCCATCCCTTTCATGGGTGTACTCACCACGCCTATCATCCTCGGCGAGATTTACGGCTACAGCAAGTGCTATGACCACGTACGCCCATCTCCGACCCACACCACCACGCACTGCCCAACGCACGCGCTCCACATGCAACAGCGCCACGGGGAGGCCCGCCATACACGCGAGCCTTGCGTAGGCCGTCATGTAGAGCCTGTTCTTGATGAGTCATTTTTTAATAATAATTTAATTAATATTATTTGTTCCTTTCCCGCTAAAGGTGGAGGAGTATGGCATGCCGTTCCTCATCATGTCCATCTTCACCTTCCTCTTCTTCACCGACTTTGGCATCTACTGGATTCACAGGGGCCTGCACTCCAGGTGCGTCGCCGCTCTCCCCCCCCCCCTCTTGCTACTCGGCGAATTCGGTGTGCGCTAGCCAACAGCTAAACTTGGCTGAGCAGGTTCCTTTACTCCTGGTGCCACAAGCCTCACCACTGGTGGAAGGTGCGCCCTCCTCCCTTCTACCCTCGACCTCGGCTCTGTGCTCCGTGTGAAGCAGCCGTGAGGCAACCCCGACACTCACACGCCCGCGTAGGTTCCGACTCCGTTCGCTTCGCACGCCTTCCACCCGGTGGACGGCTGGGCCCAGTCTCTGCCTTACCACATCTACGTGTTCCTCTTCCCCATGCACAAGTGGACTTACCTCGGTACGCTTTCTCGTGCTCTCGTTCCGCCGCCTTCGTCGCACACGGCGCGCGCGGGCTTGTGGGCTCACCGCCAAACCCGTTGCGCGTTGTCCGCTTGCAGCGCTGTTCGTGTTCGTCAACTTCTGGACCATCTCCATCCACGACGGCGACTACCGCGTGCCCTCTTTCTTCCGGTCCATCGTGAACGGGTAAGCGTTCGTTGATGTATGTGTGCGTGTGCGTGTGATGTCGCGATTCGAGGCTGACTCTCGAGCGGGCTGCGTTCTACAGTGCGGCGCACCACACCGACCACCACCTGCTGTTCACCTGCAACTACGGCCAGTTCTTCACCCTTTGGGACAGAATCGGAGGGTCCTACAAGACGTACTCTACGCCCTTCTCTGTTGCGCGCGCCCGCTGTGCTGAGAGGCTGGCGAACACAAGAGCTGATTTGTGGTGGTTGGCGCGGCAGCCCTCTTGTCCACGAGAGCCCCGAGAAGCAGGAGGAGGCCAGGCTGAAGAAGGCCGCCCGCAAGCAGAAGAAGAACGAGTAGGAGAGGCTTTCGACTCGCCTTGGCTCGGCCAAGCATGGCGCGCGAGACGCCGTGGAAGAGGGTGGCGAGGAGGAAACCTGCGCTCGCTTTTTACACCATTTATTTACGTATTTATTTATTTTAGTTGTGACAAGCAACGGCCGCGGTGCTGTACCTGGCACACCCCGGAGAGGGGCCCAGCACAGGACCACCGTGTCGCCCTCTTCACCTCCAACATAAAGCGCACAGCAGTTGGCCAGCACTTTGCTTTTTATTTTATATTATTTTATATTATTTTATTATTTTTCGGTGACGAAGCGTACAGCTATGTAGCTGGTGGTAGCACGACACGCCGTCGAGCAGCACAAGTAACTTACTCTGCACAAGAGATGGCACAGCTCAATCTGGAAGGCGACGTGAAGACGTTGAAGGATGGAGTGACTGCGCTCTACAACAGCCTGACGCCTGTGGAAGAGGTCAAGGCCAACGTGAGGCGCTACTACGCGCACGATGTGCGATTCGAGGATCCCATGACTGCCGTGCCAACGAGCCGTCTCCTCTTCATCCAGTTCGTGCTGTTGCGGTACCTGTTCCACAGCTACTGGTCACTGGAGAACCATGCCCTGTTCGACGAAGCGCGTAGGACGCTCGTGATCGATCATCTCGTGTTCTATCGCTTCTTCTGGTTCCTGCCCTCCATGACAATTCGCACGTTCACCCTGCTCGTACTGGAGAAGCGACAAGCGGGCAAGCGCGAAGGCGAAGATGGCGAATGGGTAGTGGTGAGCCACCAGGACCACTGGAGCTTCAGATCAGTGCTCGAGGGCCTGCCCGTCGTTGGGCCCATCTATCGCCTGCTCAAGTGCATCTTTGGCTACCTCTCTTCCATCGTGTTCGCTCTCATCTTCCGCAAGGCTGCGCTACTCGATTAATAGATTTATAGTTCCCGCCAATTTCGCATCTCATTCGATTGTGCGAGGAGTTGTCAATGCTTGATTTCGAGGTAGTGTACGATCCCACCCAAAAGCTCAAGGGTGCAGGCTTGTGAAATGTGTCCTGCAGAGCTTCCGACACAAGGGAGCGCTGATGTTGGGTCTGCGTGTCAAAAGTAGGTCGCGCAGCCACAAACTCGAGCGGTGGAGAGTAAGTCCTCCGTCGAGGCAGGGGCCGAGCCCCAGGCCGACGCCATCAGGTGCACGCGTAAGTCTGCCTCGTTGGGCATTGCCGTTCTTTGTGTCTCTCCCTCCCTCGCACGATTGTGGGTTGTTTTCGCTGTCGGAGTTAGCCAGCTGTTGCGTGGTGTAAGCAACAAGGGCACGGACAGACCTGGTGGGCACAAAAGTGGACTATGATGGGAGGCCCTTTCCGCCATCCTTTGCCTGATCCTCCCTATCGGCAAGAGACGAGTTTCATTTCACATCCGCTGGTGTAGCTTGTTCACTTGACCACGTGGAGCCATCTTGAGGATGGTTGAAGGTATTACGACTTTTAGCTGCTATTACTCACCACGTATAAGTGTGTGATATGCACGTGCCATGGTAGCAACACTTATGAGACACCGCTGATGCGATCCCTGCCGGTCGGTTCAAACATGTCTGTATGATGTTGCGTGCAATAATACACGCAAGGTTCGCCTATCCAGCACAGATGAACACAGGACGGTCATTCTGGCCAAGTCGTCTGTCGAGCTCGGATTTCGTCCTTCATAACATGAGAAATCAAGTTTATTATCTCTAGCGAATATTCCAAGCATGTGAAGCTGTCTCGAATTCCGTGCGGTGTCGTTGTGCCATAAACAACAGCTCTCGAGGATCAAATTCAAAAACAAAGACTTGGATCCATCGATGGGGGGCGAGGAAGGCTGGGAGGAGGACTTCGTGATCAGTGGTAGCGATGAGGAGGGAGAGGATGAGCCGCTCCAGGTGATTGGAGTGCGCGCCGATCCCACCAACGGCGAGAGTTGGGACAGCGATTTCGACTTTAGCGATGACGAAGGTAAAGCAACAGCCCTCGCCTTCAGTTCGTGAGAATTATTCTCGAATTTGAGTAGGAATAATTAGAATCTAACATAATACCATGTTGAAATCGGGATCCAAGGAGAAAAGGCTCACACTTTCATTCTTTAATTCCTTCATCGGCATATCTTTGATTTGATTTGCCAATCAATCAAACGGCCTCAGGTCCTGCTGCCCTGGGGCTGAACCACGCACCAGCCGCTACGTCGGCCTTATCGCGACAGACAAGCAG